>VZTT01075762.1:3482-15605 GCA_013400855.1 Buphagus erythrorhynchus
TTCCTAACATTGGTTATAAGGTGTGAAATTTAGGTGTCTCATGTGACAGGAAAACAACAAGGTTTGTGAGAAGATGTGGATTCAGCTGATGTGATGAGCAGTAGCTGGCAGGGTGAAATAGAGCAACCAGTAGTGAATATGGGAATATGCAAAGATGTCCTGATTCAAATCCTGTGGTATGCAAGCTCTTCTGAGATTGACCAGGAACTAACTGGAAGTATAAAAATCAAGGAGCTATTTGGTGAAGGGCATAATATATACATGTATGTTGTTTAATTTTGAGAATTTTGTATCCCATTCATTATTTCTATGTATGTATAAGGTTTTCATGAGCATTTATGAAAGTTTATTCAATGAATGAACAAATTTGAAATACTAAGTGAAATAATTTAGCATCTCTTTGGGGATGTAGTACAATGTTTATGAAAGAAATCGTATATGGCATAAATGACTGTTTATGGAAGACCTTAAAAAGGGGGATTACAAGGAAATTATCACAGAATAAATTATTTTTATGGGTTGCATTTGCCTGTTGCAGGACTAACAAATCATAATTGAAATTGCTTTTTAAGCTCTGTTTGGTTGGTGAGACACTAAACCCCCTTCCTGGTTTGGTTGGGAATGATTTATAATGTTTTTGTTTAAATGGGTTACATTACAATATGTTTTATATATTTGTGCATCTTCTGTGTAATTTAAAGAGTATTTTTATAATTACTGACATACTAATGAAAAATAGTAATTGAAAGTGCCTTAAGATACAAACCATGAAACAAGTACAAAAACTTTTAAATAAGCTTTAAATTGCTACTTTTAAAAAATTCAAGTGAGGAATCACGATCATGTTTCTTGCTAATTGTTTCAGCTTTTATTCAAAGTAAATGATGTACTGGATTTTGACCTCTAACAATTTGGGTTCAGACCAGCAGTTGAGTCATAAATTAAATAAGTGGTCTCTTTCTTCTTCCCAGTGGATATTTTCCCATGTTGTAGTTTCATCACAAATGGCAGTTTTGGTTTAAATATTCCTCTCTTAAAATAACAAGAATAATGCAGGTCACTGCTAAGTCATTGTTCTCAGTTGCCATATGTTTAACTTGAGCTGCTTTGCATGATGTGAAATATCATAATTTATATGACTTCAAATTTAGATATTTTCCATTTAAAATATTCTGATATTTTCCTAGCACTTTAAAAAAAAATCTGGTAATAAAGTCAGGTCACTTTTATTTTCAATTACCTCTATTTTTGCCACATTTCTCCTTTAGCATGATGTGCCAAACACAAAGCAGTAGAATCTGGTTCTTCCTCTTCTTTCACAGCTGAAAAATTTGGGACAGTCCACACTTCATTTTGTAACTCCAAGGCAACCAAGAAATGTGGGGGTGTTTTTATGTTGTATTCACTTGATGAACAAATTTTGATTTCACAATCACATCTTCTTGTGATATTAATGCTCCTACTGTCATTCGCCAAGGCTTAATTGAAATGTTCCTGTATTTTCAGTTAACACTGCTTTATTTGCTGTTTGTGTAGGCATGTGATAGAGGGCTGGTTTTTTTATTTTTGTGCTCTCTGTGAACTCGAAGGAGAAGGTGGCAATGCTGCAGGTCTGATGGAAGTCTACCAAGGCAGAAAGTTTAGATGGGATTCAATTTAAAATCACAGGGGCATGGTAGTGCCCACAGTTCCTCTTTAAAAACTCTTCATTTGTATTATGACTTTTTATTACAGTTGGGTTTTTTAAAGAAAATACTACAATAATTTGATTGCTGCTTTTAGTATATTTTGTACTGTAGCAGGTTTATACTGTTACTATATTCTTGTTTTCATAATGACATGGGGGCTATAATTCTGAATATGGTTTCTGGTTGAATAAAAATCAAATGGGCCCCCTCATAGATAAAACAAATACACTTCAGAAAAAGTCTGGGCAGGTGGGAAAACAGTGATGAAAGATCCTTATTGCATTTCTTCTCAGACAGTTCCTAGAAGGCAATTTTCTCTCTGTGGAGACTTTACCTCCTAAAGCATGGTTTAGGATGCACTGTCCTGCTCCTCTCAGTCCTCCACTGCCAGCACTTGCCCCTCCCTAGCAGGGGAGAGGATGCACAGCCCGTTCTCTCCATAGGGCAGCATTGTCCCACCTTCATTTGCTGTTTCTCCCTGGTTAAGTTTTTAAGCATCTGGTTGGGCTCTGCATTTTGCAAGGTTTCAGTGTTGACCCTTTTTGGTTTCTAAGGCGACTCCGTCAGGGAACAAAAAGCAGCTTTGAATCTTTTTGTTCCCAACATTTTAAATTGCTGAATATTACTTCTGTGTGGTCTGTTGCTTGTGGGGCAGAAAAGATGGAGAAAAATACGACTTTCCATTATCTCCCTGGTGTGAAGCTCCTGCCACATTTCCTTCTGCATCAAGCATGTCCTGTTGCTCTGTCATCATGGTGTTTATGAGTGAAAAGTTACAAAAATGCTCAATGAATAAAAAGCAGATATATAAAATTTGACCAAATAAGAAATTGGAAGGTTTTGTTTGATTTTTATTCTATGAAAATATGCATCTCCAAAACATATCAAAAGAAATAAAAATACTTACTCACTGATAGGTGAGTCAAGAAATAGGTTTCTGAGGAAAAGAAATGTGTATTTTCAGAATAAACCTCAAATATCAGAAATAAGAATCAGAAATAAATGTCCTTCCTCTTTACTGCAATCAGTGTTACAGCTGTCCATGAAATTAAGTTTTCATTCAGAATATCAAGGTGCAATTAGTTTTTTTTTAAAGTTCTTCATAGTTTGATTAACATTTGTTTGCACTCATCTACCCCAACAGAAAACTGGTTTCATTTCATATGTTCCTGAATTTCTGTTTCTAATCAAAATACAACAAGCAAAAAATCTTAAAATATTAATAGTTACTTTGAGAGAACTAACCAGTTTTGCAGATTCAAAAGTACTTAGTTGTCTAAATCAGCATGTGAATTTTTGTCCTTTTGGATTTGCTTCCTTCCTGTGTTTAGCAATCTAAGAAATATCCATGGCAGAGAAAAGTAAAGCATCCTATTTCTTTGTTACCCAGTCCCATAGATATTTTATCATGTGAACATAAAGAATAATTTTATTTCCAAAGGTGCCACTTCTCAAAAGGCCTACAACACTGTTTTTGGAATGTAAACAAACAATTTAAACCGGTAAAGAAGCACAGGAAAGCAGCTAAAATTTGGATAAAGTAATTTATCTTTCATACTTTCCTGACCCAATCCGTTCTTAATATCCTGTCGTGATTCTTTGATAATTAGATAATCTTAGTTGGGTTTTACTGCTGTGTAAGTATATTATGTCCACAAATGTTAAGTTGGATTTAAGTTCTATAAATAAATACTATACTAGATAGTTACTGCAACACTAAATAATGCTGATAAATTTGCCTATTCATGGAATTCTATGCATTTGCAACTGCACATTTTGAGTCCCTACTATATTTGTGCATAATTTTGAAGTAAAACACATTGCGTGCTGAAAAATCTGGTCCTAAAAGCTTAAGGTGTTTGCTTGGAAAGCCATTGCTCAAATCTAAGCTCATGTTTGAATTTAAAATATCTTTAATATGTTAATGGAAGTGGATTTATGGTGCTTTATAAAAACTAATTACTTTCTGACAAAAATATTAAGTTGACCTTAGTCCATCTTTCATTAAACTTTATTTTAAAAATAAAGACAGTATTTGGTTGAGGATGTGGTTGTAATTCTCTTGAAGCAAGTCTAAACTTTTAAACTAAAACTCTTAAGAGCCGAACTTCAAAGGGAGTGAGAATAAGGAATATTAAGGATAGTTTTGGCTAAATTGGAAAGTTTATTTGTACTTCTGTGGCGTCTTAGCAGCTTATAGAACTGTGATGTAGTCTTAGTTTCTCTCAAGAGACTGAAAGATAATGCTTGGAAATTCATGGTGTTAGGAGCACAGCTATGAAAAAAATCAGGAGCTTGGTATTTAAATGTATAGTTAATATGTTGTAATAGATGCTTGTAAAGGGCTCCAGACTGAGCTTATAATAATTGGAGATTATTTTTTTAATTATGATTTTTGAGTGAGAAGGGCAAAGGAAATAAAGCTTACAAAGACTAGAGGTTCATACACAGAAGTAGTTTGATGGTTGCAAGTGGTTTGCTTAAAATCAAGTGGAAAAAAACAAATCATTCTTTTGACCAGAGTTTCATCTCATTCTTATAGCTTTAATAACGATAATGCACTCTGTTCAGCTATTTCAGCAATTAAAGATACCTGGCAGATTTTGGTTTTATTTTCTGCAAATAGGCTTTGGGTTTGTGATTCAAATATTTGTAAATTGAAAGTGTAGTTTGATAAAAGCATGGGTGGATCGCAATCTTGTCTGTTACAGTCTCTATTGGAAAAAGTACAGATTCTGGCATTAGCAGTTAAAATAAAACATGATGTTGTCTGTGTCAGAAAATGTGCGTGGAACATCGTCAGTTCCTGCTGTAAAGCTGTAAAATCCTGGAAGTGCTGAAGTACTACTTTGTTACCTTCTTTCTGCAGCTCAGAAAGTGAATCTGGCTCCCAAAGCGCGTGCGATCAGCTTGTGACCCCCACGGCATTAGCAGCTTGTACCAGGGTTGACTCCTGTTTTACTCCTTGGTTTGTGCCATCACTGAGTGTACTGATCCAATTTACCTGTTTGGAAGTCCACCTATGCCATCATCTTGATCAACTCGGCACAGGTATGTACTGCTTTATGTAGAATAATAAAAACACACATTTCACAGATGCTGCTGAACCACTCTCCTGCTCTGTGGAGTCTCCATTTCCTCATTCAAACAGGCATTCTTGGAACAAGCCATCATAAAGAGCCACCAGTGCACAGGCTTCAGGGTGAAACGGAGGCACTGAGCCTGTCCACAGGGCTGGCAGTGAGGCTGGAGGAGCAGCCCCTTCCTGCCCCCAGCACGGGGAACTGTAGAAGCCGTCTGTTTTCCATAGTCTGATTAGGGACAGCAGGTGCCACTTTGCTTTTGAGCCATCTTAGTGAATGAATTTGATCTTTTACATTTTCCAGTGTATTAACAGCACTGTTAAAATACTTGAAGATTTCGCAGCCCGCTTAGTAAAAATTCCTTGGAAGAGCTCTGAGAACTGCAGATTTAAGTTATTTCAGTTATGATCACTTTTGGAGCTACATCTGGTTTTGTTCAGTGCTCTCTGTCATTGCATTAATGGCAAATACATTCCAAGAGATCTTTAGATTATTGTCTGATTTTCAAATGCCAGGAATGCTTTCTATGGAAGATGGGCAAACTTCTTGGATAATTTTGACAGGGACAGCTTTCTTTGTGCATAGTTTTTATGTTTCTGCAAGTATTATAATATATCCATTATCCAATCATACCAAGACTGACATTCAATGACTAGCAAATAATTTCTTCTCTATCAGCTACCTCTATCAGTACATAATCTTCCTCACTATTACAGTCCAATTCCAGATGCTGTCTTTAAAATTACATATACTGGAAAAGGCAAAAATCAGATTACAATCAAACACAGCTGTTTTATTTCTCAACAATGACTGAGTTTATGCTGTTGTTACTGTTGTTATAGCATCTAAAGGCCTTAAGTTTTGGGGCTCCTTTGCGCTATGTTATACACAAAGGGAGCACAAAACTTGTTGTATCCATTACAGTTTGTAGAATAACAGGGCTTGATCCTGGATAGGGATGAGTGTTTTGGTTCCAAATCTGTGGAGCACTAGAGCATATGCTAATTTTAAGCATGTGAGTAGTTCCAGCAACATAAATAATAACATCAATGGAAATATTCACATGCTTAATGTTACACAAGGGGTGTACGTGCCTTGCAGTGTCTGCTGCCTCAGTGCTCAGCACTTTGCATGACTGAGACATCAGCAAACATGATAAAATCTTTTTTGTGATACATTTCTCATGCTTTAGTCTCAGGATACTGCTTTGTTTCATTTCTAGTATTATAGGGTAGTATCTTGCATTTCAGTGGGTTTGTGGTCTTCAACTATTCATAATTGCAGCAAACACAACTTCCAATGTGGAGCCTGCTGGCCTGCACAGTCACATACCAGCAAATACTGGATTGCTAATTTTTATTGTGTTTGTAATATGCTATGTGTGGAATATCATATACACCTACTGTAGCAAAAATTCTCACAGAAATATGGTCCCTCTTCCAAATAGATGGCAATCTGAAGCATTGAGCAGTGTGTAGAAAAAGCAGTTTTGCTGGCTGGTTTATTTACCACAAAAAGAATTTGGTTTGCAGATACTTTTTGTTTGCAGCTGCTATTAATTATGATACTGTTTTACATCTAACAAACAGTGTGAACAGCATTCATTTCAGATTTCAGAAATGACAACTCTTTGATAAATTTACTTGTTTTCATCTTATATACAAGCAGTAAAAACAATTTACAGAAACATAAAGAATGCAGCAATGGTGATGTTCTAGTCTTGTTTGTTCTTTTACTTTTCAGCACCACCAAAGTTTCTTCAGCCATTTTTATCTGATAAGAACATGCCATCTGAACTAGAATACATGATAATTTCCTTTGATGAGCCTCATGTATATCTTCGTCAATGGAATGATGAGTCAGTGTTCCAGGAGATCCAGTTTTCGACTCAAGCTGACTGTAAACTTCTGGAGTGTCGAAATGTGACCATGCAGAGTGTTGTGAAACCGTTCAAAATCTGGGGGCAGATTGCTGTTTCCAGCAGCACAGCAGGAAGGCTGTTCGACTCCACGATAATGGTTGACCCTATTTTCATCAGCTTTGGCCAATATGCACTTCATTCTCTAAATACAGCAATTCAAGCTTGGCAACAGGTATGCAAACATAATAATGAGAAAAAAATGTAGCTACTGTGATTAATAGCAAATTAGAATACCAACTGCTTTCATTAAAAATGAGATATAAAAGCCCTAATTTATACTGAAATTGGTTTTTCCTAATAAACATTAATTCTGCGTTAGCCATGAAAATTAGGAAAAAAGTATGTAAAGGTAAATGTAGCCAGAATGGCCTGAGTTTCAGTGAAACTACATGGATTTATATCAGAATAATCAAAACCTCGGTCTTGAAATGCAAACTATTCCATTAATTTATGAAAAGGTGAGTGCTGTGTGAAACATCAGCTTGGCTCAGTCTGAGCAGCAGCACATATTGTTTCCAGCTACTGCTTCCATCCTTATTGAAGTTCAACACCAGTTTCACGTTACATTCTGTGCAAGCAGCATTAATGGCTGAAGCCAGTCCCACTGTAAGAAACTTGCTTCTGCAATGACCCCTCAAAGGCCTGTAATTCCCTTACTCCACTATAGCCTTGAAATCAAATCATTCTCTTCATCTGGCTGAAGACCTATGTGGAGCCTGGGAATTAATTACCTTTCATGGCACTACAATAACAAAGCCCCCAAAAAAGGATAAAACATCTGTTTTATATCAAAAAATTCTTTTTTAAGGGCATTCCATGGTTTTCTTGTTGCAAAAGGACATTCATAAAACAAGATCTAGTGTGATTTAAATCTTCACAGCTGGCTCAAATATCAATGTGAACAAAAATCTTTGTAGCTCCAATTTCTGTTTTTTGTCATATTTTGAACAATGCTTTTAATAAAAAACAAACATAGAAAGTATAAGAGAGTCCTTGGTAGGCTGTTTAAACCCAAAATATTTCTGACTTAGTACTAGTCCCTCATCTAAGACATGTGTGGCAACTACTGCAAAATGGCCTTCAGAAAGGTCAGTTTCCTCTTAGGATGGGGGAAAAAAGATCTCTCAGACATAGCTATACATATAAATAAAATATGGTGCATAAATATTTAAATGTTTTAAACCACATCACAGTGTGAATGACTGACTGACTACTCTGTGCCTTGAAGGAATATTCTGAGTTGAAAAAAAAGGAATTGTATATTTGATTAAGTAGAGCCATATGTCGCATGGTATATTGCTGACAGGTACGTTCTATGAATAGTTGGTACTGATTTATACATGGATTTGGCAATGTTAACATGAGCCACAGGAGGATATAATTCTGTAATTGTTGCTGTAATTTTCTCGTTTCCTCTCATGTCAAGGGTACTTGCCACCATGTTCTGATGTGGTGGATATCTAGTCCAGAGTATTTGAGATTAAAAACTTGCATTGCTTTGATATTAGGGAACAGTTAACACGCAAGTGGGTTCGAAATGGCTTATTAAATTAATTGTTGCCAAGATGTTTTTTATGTGACTTTACCTCCAGTTTGAGGGGGTTGGCATGCCCTGAATGGGGAGGGAATACATTTCCCAATAATAAGCACTGTTTGATGTTTGGTGTTCACACTAAATGCAATATAAATGCTACAAGTAGAAGCATGAATTTAATAACTGGGAAGGGTTATTTGAATTCTCCACATATTTTTTGCTGGATTAAAATCTACAACAAGTGATGTTGGAGTCAATAGACAGACAGATGAAGCATGAAACAATTTGGCCATGCACCTTTAGGTCAGGAGTTCAGAATTAACAGAAGCCACTGTCAGTGTCTTTGTTTCCTAGATACAGACTGATTTTTGTTGTTGTTGTTATTTTTTGGCTGCTTTTGTTTGGTTGTTTTATTTTTAATTAAGTAATGGTGAACATTTTGAAAGTACATTAAGCCTAAAAATACCAGGCTTTATACTTCTAAGTCACATGCTGAAAATCTGAGAGGATTAGCACTTTTTAAAAACAGTTTCCCCTTCTGACACATTTCACTGTCTAATCTGAAATCCCTGCCTAACTACAAGCAGTAACTGGCTAATGGACATCTAAATACAAAGCTAGAGTAATGGGCTTAACAATTAAAGACCTGGGCAAGAAACTTCAATATTGTTATTAATTTAGTTTTATTATTTAATAATAATAACACAGAGACTATCAAGTGAGATAGAAAATGCCTGTCTCCTGTGAATATATATTGGTGGAGTGGTGAAGTGTGTGGTGTTTTTTTCCCTTTATTTGGGCATTTAAGCCTTCATGAATTATTTTACAGCCTTAGTGCTTTGAGGTATGTAGAGACAGAGGGCCAGCTGAGAAAACAGCTCCCCAGGTATGTTACAAAGTGTTATTTCTGGGAAAAAGCTTTTCCTTTGTGGTCTCGCATTGCAACAGTTTTCCCAAACTCCTCAGAAGTTAGAATAGCTCGTGTTTTAAACCTATTCTAGACCACTAGAACTTCTTTTCCTCAAGGTCTGCATGGTGCTTAACCTTTCTGTTGGCAGTTGTGTAAGTTTTCTTAATGAGCTAGTATCAGTCAAAATGACATCTGTGATCACAGTGGCTTCCCCATCTTTCTACAGTAAGCACGAAGAACAAAGGGAAAAAGATACAGAAGGTTTCTAGCTGATAATGCCAGGACATTGCTATGAGAGTGAAGTTTAAAGAATCCTAAGGAAATTTTCTCTTAGAGGGGCTTCAAGGGAGATAAATTGCTGAAGACTTTCTGTGAAAAAAGACATTACTAGGTGATAGAGAGTGTGTGTGTGTGTGTGTGTACATGAGAGGGAGAAAAAAGCTTGCATAAGTCTTCACTAGCTTGTGAAGCACAAAGAAAATAACTTTGTGCACATAAAGAGGCCTAGATTTTTATGGTGTGGGTTTTTTCCAGATCCAGAAATGCTTTGAAATAGCTGTGAGCTAAGACACAAGCAAAAAGTCCTGAGACAGGGAAAGCCTGGTAACTAGTATTATGTGGGATGGTTTTCCTCCTCTCTGAATAGATTTCACAAAATATTTGAAAGACCAATAAAGGAGAGACACTTTCCAGGCCTCTCTGAGAGAAAAGAACAGCTGAAAAATGATCTAAAGAGGGGCAGGAAATTGTCCCCCAGGAACTGACCCTAATCTGTATTTGATTCAGGCTGTTAATCTTTTGCTGATTCTTATGATTTGCTGTTTTAATTCAGAAAGGGATTTTTTTTCTAATCCACACTTAGGTGCTTTCAGCTCCTGGGGTCATTCAGCCCTTCAGCATCATTGCCACACAAATGGCCTGGTTCTATTTGGCTTCATTGTGCCTAGTTTCTCTAGAAATCCTTTTATCAATCAAGATTTCTTCACTCCATCCTTTTGCTGACTTTTTTTTTTCTCCTTTTCTGCTTACTCTCGAAGCTTCTACTGTCAGACTTCAGCAGCAAAGTGGGGTCCAGTTCCCTGTGATGGGTACAGGGTGCTGCTGCAGATCCCCAAGGACAAGGAAGCATGGGTGTCCAGTGCATAGTTGCCACACTGAGCTGAAGCATCCTCAAGCTTCCTTGATGTTCCTTTAGCCATCTCTTGCTGTCAAGACTGGAGGCATCAGCAGCTTTCTCTTAAGCCTGGCAGCACAGAGCAATGCCCTGTTATGCAAATCTTGGTGATTCCTTGGTTAAAACTTTGGAACTATTATATAATGGAGCCTAAAATACCTCTTTCACTTAACTTGGAGAACTGTTGTTGTTAAAAGCATTGAATTCTAGTAGCAAATCTAGCTTTCAAGACTAATGATTAATGGCAGTCATTCATCAGCGCCAAAATTTGTGCAAGTGTATTAATAATTCCTGATAGGATAACATTCCCCAAGCAGAATTTAGAAGTTCTATGCATGCCAAAAACCCTCTGGGTTCTCTTTTCCCTCTGGGAAATGCAAAAACATAGTTTGTGTTTACTTAATTGAAACTAAGTTAGCTAGTAAGGTAAAAAGAAGGAAGTTCATCATCTTATGGCATTGTTCTTTCAATCTCTGTGTAATCAGCAAGAAAATGTATTGGAGTGAAAAGAAAAAGCTATTCTTAAATTCTCCTGGGGTTGTGTATAGGTTTGACTCTAACAACATGCTGAGCTCTGTGGATAGTAAATCCTTCCTTTTAAAAAGAACATTTTGCAAAGCTGTAACAGGAAAATATATATATTTGTGGTAGACTTATGGGTATGTGGGTATGGCAGCTTGACAGTAAAAAGTCATAGATCCTCCACTAGAAAATGCCAAAATAAACTCTGCACTCTGAAGGGGCACTGTAAATGTCAGCCTTTAGCACTCTCAGATCTGCTACTGAATGTGATACAGACATATTGCTCTGTAATGAGTTTTGCTGCTTGGAAAAAATGCAGTTTTGGTTATGCTCACCTGACTCCTGTTTCATAAAGGATACCTGATCTTATCCAGACGAAGTAATAAGATTTGGGAAGAAGTTTTAATCTAAATATTCTCATGCTAAAATATTCCTAGGGTGAACAGTATTTGCCCAAACACTCTCAGGCAATCATTCTGACATTCAGTTACAAAAGGAATTACAGCCTGCCTTGATTAAGGACAAAGAGGCAACAGAGACAAACTGAAACACAGGAAGTTCCATCTGACCATCATGAAAAATATCTTTACTGTGAGGGTGACCAGTCACTGGAACAGGTTGCCCAGAGAGGTTGTGGAGTCTCCTTTGGAGATATTTAAAAGCTGCCTGTATGGGATCCTGTGCAGCTTGCAGGTGAACCTGCTTTAGCAGGGGCATTGGAGTAAGTGACCTGCAGAGGTCCCTTCTAGCCCCAGACATCCTGTGATTCTGTCTGTAGATTCACCTTCTGTTCTTCTGGAGTGAACATGCATTCAAGGATGCTAAATTGAACATACCTTGCACACTTCACTTCTTGGAAAAATTTCCATGTACATCACCCAGTAATGTGCTACAAGCAATGTACCAAACTGGTTTTCAAGGATAACTGAGGCTGCATAGGGATCTGTGAGGAAATATTTCTCTCCCACTTGTTTGATCTCTGAATTTCTGCAGGCTTCCAGGCACATTGTTATCAAAGAGCTAAGGGATCCATATGATTAGAGGCAGGGAAGGTGCAAGCTTTGTAATGTCTGTTTGAAAGGTCCACTGAGAGAGTAAGGAGGGGAAGCAGAATCAGCTCTCAAAAAACATGGAGGTTCCATAAGTTAGAGAAAACATCATGGGAGAAACAGATGAGAAATGAGTAGCTGAGCTATGTTGTGAAGAGGGAAATCAACCAACAGGAAAATATTGTCATAACAGTATGCTAGGAAAGATGGGTCAGTAAGAGGTAACAAAAACCACAAGACGA
>VZTT01075762.1:23957-74616 GCA_013400855.1 Buphagus erythrorhynchus
TTTAAAGGCTACTGTCATTTTACGAAGAGTGAATTTGCTATTTAAGAACCTCCTCCTCATTCTCCTACCAAAAAAAAGACTGAAGCCAAATTTTGATTCATATTGCTGCAGGATCACAATTCATTGTTATTTACTTCCAAGTTGCAGTTCTTTCAGATATTGGGTTATATAATGTGTAAAATTACATGCAGTACTCTGTGGGTTCAAACTTAGAAACTGTAACTTATTTATCAGTTGTTGTTGGGATATTTTCCCATTTTACTGTTTAGGAATGTTACAGTTCTCTGAACAATCTCTTGTACTTTACATAATCCTTCCCAGGTCATTAGAGAACAACATCAGGCAAAAAAAAAAAAAGGTTGTATGTTATTTTTTACTGTTCAAATAGTGAGAAGAGTATTATTGCTTTTTTGGAGGATCCTGCATTCTAAATAAATGTTTATACTATATTCCATGTAATTCAATTTCTAGATAATATCTAGGGCAGATAAGGATTAATATTTTCCATGAATGCTCATAATTTGGTTACTGTTCCTTAACCAAGAGACTCTTCTGCAGTGCGTAGGGTCAGTTTGTACCTGTGAGGTTCAGGTCTGCTTTGCAGGTGATGTTGAGGTTAACAACATCTCCAGGAGCCCCCAGGGTCAGAATTTATCTGCCAAGTGTGACCTTTTTTCTACTAGCCAGTGTGGTGGTGATGGAAATTGCCTTTTTCNNNNATAGAAATTGCCTTTTTCCATGCTCTGTACTGGCTTTCTGTCCTACAAGGGCTGAGGGCATAGAACTGGCCAGGTCTCCCTGGTCACATCAGATAATGAAGCCAAAGTGAAGTTCAAGCTGTTTTGGTGGCAACTGCAGCTGATTATGTGCAGAATAAATATTTCATTCACTGTTTTTCCAAATACTAGTTGGTTTTATTGTTGAAAATCCTAATCCTAGTCAAGAGCCACCTTGTATTGTGAAAACACAGTAAAAAAATATAAATCAAGCTTCTCCTTTAATCTTTCAATTAAAAATTTCTTTAGCTTCAAGTCTTAGAATGCAGCTCCCATTTCCAGAGCTACATTGCCTCCATGCTGCTGCATTATCACAGCTTTTATTTTACTATCTTCAGTCTTTTAAGATAACTGCTGCTCCCACACCATTAACTAGGTCTTCACTTGATTCTTCCCAAACTCTCAGAGTTCATAGCAATTACGCTTGTTCCCCCCGAAAAAACATTTTCTGGTTTCACTTAGAAGACAAATACAATCTAAAGAACCTTGGTGAAACCAAGTTAAATCTGGTGAATCTACAAGCAAATTAGAAATCAAATTTGCATCACTAAGCATTTTGAGGGCTCAGGCTTTAAATTACTTATACAGCTGGGAATCTATGCCTTTCCTGGACAGGCTAAATTCTTAGTCTCACTTTTAATCTCCCATTTTAGTCCTCATGCTTTGTCATATGACACACAGCTTTATTTATTCAGATCATGTCCTTCACTCACACATCTAGCTGAAAAACCTAAGTAAATTTTGAGGAGCACATAGAGACATTCTGTGAAGAGGCATGATAAGAATATTCTTTATTTTAAAGCTTTTCTAGCCATTTGCTCCAGTAAGAGCAGCTTCATCTTAATCTACCTCCCTTGAAGTAATTTCTATTCCTCTGAAAACATAAATCCATAATGGCTAAGAATTACAAATCCAAACCTCAGCCAAGACTAGTCAAAACAAAACTCTCTGGGTTATCTGCCGGTATATTTCCCTGACAGAAAATGCAAAAATCAAATATTTACACGAATGAGTGCCTATCTTCAAGTATACAATAGATAGTCTGTTTAATTTCTCTCTAAGCTACAAATTTTCACTTATCACTGGATTGTATTCCTTAGAATGCTTTGAAGTCCATTTTTTTGTACCTTAATGAGATGACTTCTCTTTTCTCCTGATATATGTCCCATACCTAGCTATATTTGTTGAACTTTTTTGAACAGAGTGTCTAATAAATTCTTAGAATTAGCATAAAGCTTGATAAATGAGAGTTAACAGCAATTATTTTAAATCTTTAGTATCAGGTCACTTTGATACCTGTTTGGTCAGAGCAAAGTGCAAATAACACCAAGGTTCTGGGTTCAATCCCTATATGGGCCATTCACATAGGAGCTGGACTTGATGATCCTTGTGAGTCCCTTCCAATTTAGAAAAATCTGTGAGTCTGTAAATCTGTTTTCTGCTAAAATAATGCTAATGTCTGATTACTTAGTTCTCTAAAATCACTGCCATTTTTATTTTCTGCCATATATCTCTGCATCACTTAGTGTAATTTGCTGATTATTTCTAGCCTTCTTTTCCAGAAATCTCACATTTAAATAACTTACTCATCCAGAGATCCTTTTTTGTTTTCATGAAATGCAGTTTCTTGGCTCAAAAGTAAACTTGTACAGCACCCAATTCTTACACTGTTAGGTCATTAATACAAATATATTAGATATCTTTAAATTATGAAGGCTGTATCCTTCACATTTACCAGTATGCAAATTGTAGTTTGTAAAATAAGAAAATGCCAATATATGATAATAGCTCTTCTTTATTTTTCTTTCTGAACCTTGAAGTTAAATGCAGACTAATCACTACAAAGAACATTAGTAAGGCAGCATTTGGGAGCTAATGACTGCTCAGGGAAAGCTGACAGCATGTTCCTTGGGAACATTCAAATTGTGAGCAAAGCTGTTTATACAGGGTGGGAGACATCCTCATGTTGTAGCTACGTGTAATTACTAATCATCAATTAGGGCATTTACATGACATCTGTCTTTGGAGCACACAGTATTTTGTGGGCCTGCTAGCTGAGACTGACCACTTAAGTACCTTTTCTCATTATTTGGCTGTCATTTCCAGCTACCATTCTCTCCAAAGTAAACAGTTTTCTGGTTTCTCCTAATTTTCATATGTGATGAGATTTATTCCCAGCTGCCTCCGTAAGAAACTGAACAGATTCCAGCCACTGCAATTGGATTTTTTTGTTGTTTTCTTTTTCTGTAACTAATACTTCAGAATCAAAGTGACATGTTTGTTTATGAGTTTGACTATCCTAGTGTGCAGCCTCCCTCAACATAACCTTGACTAAAAAGCTGTGCCCACACGTGTGCACATCCAGATGCCTGTCCTTGCACACATGGGCACATATCAGCCTTTGTGCTTCCAGCATAAAACTCGTTTGAATCTGAATGCAACAGTCATCACTCTTGCAGATTCAAAAGCCACCCACTGAATGGATGTTATTGTTCTGTGTGTAACTTGTGCTGAGAATACCACAAATTGCAAACAGGCTACTGAGTTGTAATATCTTTGAAAGTTATTGCTGTGGTTGTTTCTTAAAACAGTGAAGGAAACCCCAACATCCAGCCTTTCACTAAGGCCAACTGACCAGACCCATGGTGAGCATTATCTCTTTATGGAAACAAATCACGGAAGAGCACAGTATTTACAAGTTTCACTTTTTGCTAGTGTAAATAATCAATCTTTGGGCCTGATCCTGTTCTCAATTACTTAAATTAATTAATGACAGATGTCCAAAATCAGAGTGAAATTCAACCCTCAAGAGAGGACTCCCACAAGGCCTTCATATGACTGTTTTAAAGAACTTAAGTGATGCTTAGGCTCTGTGCTGGCCCTCTGCAAAGAATAAATTTTACCCAGAATGCTTATTGCTTTGATCCCTTATATATAACTCACATCCTTAAGTTTGCACAGCCACAAAGGATCTATACAGAGCTAAGTAGCCAGATCTTCAGCTGGTGTAAATTTATGTAACTTCATTGACCTACATGGAACAGTACCAATTTTCACTACTCTGGCTTAAAGAATCTCCATGGGACAGAGGTAAGTGCGTATGGTGGGTAAATGGATGAAAGGCTCTTCAAATGATGAAAGACTATATTGCTCTGGAAGTGATTTAAGTTAAACTGGAAAAAAGCCACTCCTTTTCCGGAATAAATCACATAGGGAGTATAATTACGCAGTTAAATTTCTTCTCATGCAGTCAAGCTTGAACTTACCACCACATTTGTGTAAGAAATGAAATGTTTCCCATCTCTCAGCAATATACCACATTCTGCATTTAACAGACTTATATGCAAGCTATACATGTCCTTCTTTATTTTTGAAGGGAAGGGTATTTGTAATTTTCTCTCTTATTCTGAAGGCAGAAAATCTGGCATGGACCTGTGTTCCATACCACCTTGCTGGTAATAGAATGGGCTTCTAGAACAATTTCAAAGGCAGTGAGGAAAATCTCTTACTTCCTGTTTTATGCTTTTTAGTCTATTTGCCCTTTTTTTTGTGAAGAGTTGTGTGCCTGGATGTTAAATATGCTGTTAAAGCAGGTAATTTATAGAAATGCATGATTCAGAGCCATTTTATGGTATGGTTGCTTCTTTTGATTGTGTCTGAAATCACAGAATTACAGACTGAATGCATCATTCAGACAACTGGTGTGCTTAGCATTGCTGAGATTTCAAACCAAGAATATTTCTCTGTCATGGGAATTTATATCCTACTGCAAGGTATTTTTTTTTCCTGGTTATGTATTGAAGTAGTAATTTCTTTCTTTCCAGCTGTTACACATCTGTATTGAAGGCTGGGGAAACTGGCGGTGGTCTGAGCCATTCAGTGTGGACAATACAGGGACCTTCATTCGCACCATTCAGTACAAGGGCCGGACAGCATCACTTATTATCAAGGTTCAGCAGCTCAGTGGAGTGCAGAAGCAAGTAAGGATTTGATCCAGTTAGGAAAAAATAACACGAGTAATTTAAACTGTTGCCTATTTATGAATTAGTCACTTTGTTATTTATTTTCTCCTACTGGGATCTGCAAAAAAAAAGTATAGCAGTCTTTTGGGGCTATTTTGGGGAATTTTTACAACTTTTTTCTTCACTTTGGTGTTGATCTTAGCATTTAAAAGCTCAGTTACCAACATGTATTTTATATGCTCCTTTACAAACATCCCTTTGCGTGGTTCCTAAGTTCAGACAGTGCAAAGTTACACAGTCTCTTACATGTTTTAAGCTCTTGAGAAACAGATTTTTCTCTTAATTTTTTTAAGAAACTGTTCATAATATACTCTGGGCTGTAATTCAGGCCTACATGTTTTTTAAAGTGAAAGAATTACCAAATTAACATTTGAAAATGAGCTACTGTGCAGTAACTTTCCCTTTAATATCTTTGTAAAGAGATGTGTCGTAACACTGCAGCCGTTCTGCCTGCATTGGCAGAAGCCAGAGCATGTGGTGGACAGAACATGCTCAGCTCATGGATGTGGCAGAGCTGTTCTGCACAGCAACAGTACAGCTGACCAGACAGCAGCAGTGCCTGGTGTCACTGAAAGCCCTGCTGAGATTTCACATGGTGGGCTGTAGCTGTGGCGTGTGCCCTCATTCATGAAAAAAGAAATGATGATAGTTGTACAGGGATGCACGTGGAATGGTGTTCCCTGGTATAGCTTGGAGAAAGTCAGATACATCTCTATAATAAACAATTCATGCATGATGGACAGCAACAAGGCTGAGCCTAATTTGATCATTTTCTAGGTGAGTGCACTTAAATACAGAAACATGTTACAGTCATTTAATGAAATTATAAGCTTTAAAAACGGCAGACATATGGTGAAAGGTCTGGATCATTAGCTTGTGATGGGAATGTGAGGTATCAGTAGAAACCTTTCTGAAGTACATCCCTGTGACTGCTCAGAAATGTGTCAACATTCAGAGACCATCACAGAACTCTTAAAATCCAAACCAGGAGTGTCAGCTGTGGGCAGTACTGCTGAGTTCAGTGGGAAGGAAAGTGGATATGTTATGTATTTCTTTCAAGCGTGGATACTGCCTTAGCAATATTGCAAGCATTGTAATGCCTAGGTTTCTATGAAATTGCACATACATTCAGCCAATAAAAATAAATTTTTACCAGTCACTGCCTTCAGCAGTGTTTGGGAAAGCCTAAAGCAGGGAGATTATTCTTCTACAGGTTTTCACTCTCTAATTCAATTTTGACCTTTTTTTTCACAATTGTTTACATATGAGCTGTATTTTTTATGTGTTTTAGATCCTAATCTGTGGAAGACAGACAGTCTGTAGTTACCTTTCTGAAAGTATTGAACTGAAAGTGGTTCAGCATTACATTAGTCAAGATGGACAGGCTGTTGTTAAAGAACACATCAACTGCCTTGCAGCCAAGCAGAAATTGCCTTCATATATCCTTGAAAACAATGAGCTCACTGAGTTGAGTGTGAAATCTACAGGAGATGAAGACTGGTCCCAAGATGTATGTCTAAGTTCTGAACAGACAGAACACAGCACTGTCATTCAGGTATGACTAGAAATGGATCTATGGAATAAAGCATTAAAAATGTCTGAGAGAACTGAGTACTTTGCATTTAGACTTCTGTTTGATAAAATGAAATAGTGAATGTTATCATCCTGAAATAGTGTAATGCTGATCTTTCTACAAACAGGTACCATCTTCGAAGAGTTCAATTACATATGTGTGGTGCACAATTTTGACTTTAGAGCCCAATTCACATGTACAACAGCGATTAGTAAGTACATTTTAATGCCTCTGAAATCTAAATGTTTATGCCTTTTATGTCATATGGTAAATTAAGGTCAGAATGACCCACTGTAAAGATGTATCAATAGTTTGTTTAAACAGTTGTAATACTGAAAAAAATGGCTTCAAATTGGTGTATTTTTTTCTTTTTGTAGATTGTTTTCAGCCCTCTTTTCATTGTAAGGAGCCATCTTCCAGACCCTATTATCATACATATAGAGAAAAGAAGCCTGGGACTGAATGAAATGCAAGTGATTCCAGGGAAAGGACAAGAGAAAGCACTGCAAAATATAGAACCTGATCTTACACACCACCTGACTTTTCAAGCCAGGTAAGATACTCATTTTTCTTGAAAATGGTTCATTTGTATGGAAAAGAAAGAATAATTTACACTTCAGCTTCTTTGGCATTTTTTCCAAAAGTGTGCCATGCTCAGAGGGGATATGACAGAATAAGCATATGTAGCTGAAATTATATCAGAGGAAATATTAAATTTGGTATAACTGTCCTAAGCACAGTGGCATTTGTTTAATTAGGTAGTCCATATTCTTGTGTTTTAAAAAATGAACTTCTGAATTGTCTTGAAATGTTTTTTGAGAATAGTGAAGAGTTTTTAGGATCATAACAGTGTCCTTACAAATCCATGCATGTCAGTAAATACTCAGGAACTTGAACATCATAACTTGATTCATCCACGATTACCATGAGAGTGGTCTTGCTGCAGAGTACACTTGGGAAGCCTCATTAGAGAAAATGTTAATGCTAATGCTTGATCTTGTTGTGTAAGTGACTGAGTCTCCTTTCAATGGCAGGGAAGAAGATGATCCATCAGAGTGTGCAGTCCCTATCTCAACCACTCTGATTAAACAGATAGCGACTAAATCCCATCCGGGTGGCAACGTCAGCCAAGTGCTCTCCGAGTTCTATGGCACTGCTGGTCCTCCCCAGCCTGCATGGCCTTATAATAGGAAGGATTCAGACAGGTAATTCCTTGATAAACCTTCTTCATAAGTGTTGCATTGCCTTTCCAAATAAACTGAAGTCCCATTCTAGAAGATTATATGTGATGAACATTTAATGTATTTTCAGCAATTACATAATTCCTGCATGTAAACTGCAGAATCTGTGGCAGATGGGGAAAAAATTAGGTCAGCCTCAGGGCTGCCCTTGTTTACACTGAGAAGATTGCATCAGTATGGATTTTTTAAAAATGGAACAATTTTTTGTGAATGCACTTTCTTTACTGCAGCTCTAGAGGCTGTTGTTTATTCAGCTGCTCTTTGTTTCAGTAGAGAAACAGGTGTTGCTGTAGTAGTTGTTGAGGAAACAAAAAGGAAATGTGATTTGATGACTACAAAAGTCACAGATTTAACTCTGAAGGACAGTGGTAACTCTGTTAAGGCATTTATTAATTGACTAAATTTAAGTTGAGCTCGTGGAGTTAAAAATTTGCCTTTATACTCTACACCTATCTAGATCTTTCTGACAGCACCTCAGTGTGTTCCAGAATGATAAGGTAAAGAAGAGTTGTTTTTCACAACCAGAAAAGTCTAGCAAATTTCTGAAAATAACACCTTAGCATTTGCAATCTTGAATTCATTATTCCTTTGACTTTATGTTTTTGCTTATTTATTTTTGACAGCAATGAACAGCTCTCCCAATGGGATAGTCCAATGCGGGTAAAGCTGTCAGTGTGGAAACCGTGTGTTAAAACTCTGCTGATTGAACTCCTGCCCTGGGCACTGCTTATCAATCAGTCCAAGTGGGACCTCTGGCTGTTTGAAGGAGAGAAGATTCTTCTTCAAGTACCTAGTGGGAAAGTAATTATACCTCCCAACTTCGAGGTAACTTTGCTATTCACCTCAGCAGGCACTGTTATGCTAAACACACTGATCCAGAAGAATGGTTATTACTCCAGATGACTCCCACTTTCCAGTCACTGTGTCTGTTTGTCTGTTAGTCATACTAAGGGTGAGGACTAGCAATAACAATAGGAGTTCACCACACTGACTGAGTCACTGAGTGGGTAGCATAACATTGGTAGCAACGTTTGAAAAACAACATCCTAAAGATGCATGGTTAAAAATTGTCTGCAAGACACTGTAAGAAGGCCTTCATTCCATCAGCAGCCTTCTCCCCTTCCTCTCAGTTCAGCCAAAGAATCTGTGGCATGGGTGTGAGGTAGCAGCCCACAAAAATTGCTATAAAAGCCAAGTAAAGATTTTGGCCAACATGTCACTTGGGAAATTGTTGACCACAGTAGCAAAATTGACAGCCTGAAAGGAATGTTTGGTTTGAGAGCTCTTTATTTTATTTCATTGCTTTTAATGTTACCAAGAAAAGCTGATAATGACACAGAATGAATTACAATAGAGGAAGATTTTTTTTTTAGAGTGCCAGCTTCCTTAATTCAGTGTAACAGATCTTCCCACATATCTTGGCCATGCACATGCTTTTTTATTATAACTCCGATATTCTTTAGTTTTTAAATAATTAAGGTGATTTGACACAGCAGGTTGTTAATTCCAGTTGAGCAATCTGATACTTCTGTTTATTCTGCTATCTTTACTCACTCCATATATGTCTGTTAATAAACAAAAGGTCTGCCTAGTAAAACATCTCAGTGTAGACTCAGCCTTGATCCCCTGTGAGCGTCAGTTCCTAATCCACCTTGTGGTTTCTTCTATCCTGGTACCACTTAGAAAGAATCAGAGGGAGAAAGGCAGGAAATTATATTCACTGCCTACTGGAAACTGCATTTTGAAGTGTAGTAGAAATGTATCAAATTGTGAACAACTGATGATCAGTAATTTTTTCACTTGCAGGAAGCTTTTCAGGTTGGAATATACTGGGCAAACACTAACACTGTGCACAAATCAGTGGCAATTAAACTGGTTCATAATGTGACCTCCCCAAAATGGAAGGATGCCGATAATGGGGAAGTAGTAACGTTGGATGAAGAAGGTTTTGTTGAAGCTGAAATTAAACTTGGTGCTTTTCCAGGTCATCAAAAGGTTAGAAGAAAATTATAATGATTTGTAACTTTATCATGTAAAAACAAAGTCATATAGCAGATAAAACAATCAAATGTATGCAGTGTGAAAGCTTCTCCCTAATTATGTTAATATATGTCCAACATAAAGAGAGTATAAACAATGTGTGAAATATAATTTAAAGAATTATTTTGCCAAAAACATACTGTGCAACCCATAAAGATAATACAACATCTCCTGGAAAAAGAATTAATGAATTCTCAATTATGTTTGGATAACACTTGACAGATGCAACTTCAAAAGTACGTGATGTGGATCCAGCTATGAAGTGCATGAATATAGGGAGGATTTCTTTGATTAGAAAGAAAACAGCACTTCTATTGCTACATTTCACTACCTTTTGTGGTTTTGTGTGACTTCCTCACAATTTTAATTATCTTACAGTTGTGTGAATTCTGCATTTCTTCCATGGTTCGACAAGGTATACAAATTCTACAGATAGAAGATAAGACAACAATAATCAATGATACATCATATCAAATCTATTACAGGCCACAGCTTCTTATTTCCAGACCCCACTCAGGAGAAGAGGTAAAGCACTGTAGATACTGTTTTTGTTTGTCATCTGTGGGAAATGGTTGTTTACTTCTGTATCTGTATTTAGGTGAGCTGCTTATAGCAGAGCTTGGAACAGAAATCTTTAGACTTAATAATCATAAAGTAATTTATGTCATTTAGAATACTGAATCCTGGGTAAATTCAACTCCAGTAATTAACTGTGTTCAGAAATCTGTGCAAGCAGCAAATTCTTGCACATTGCAGAATTAGTTCTGCCTGTTCTCCATCTGTTCAGGCACTAATGGCCATTTCTGTAAAATAGGCAATGTAATCCGTAGTAGCTGTTGAAAACGTTCTCAGAATTTTTACTGAGTTTGCGTGTAGAAGAGGTATATTGGCCTGACAGGCTGAAAACTTTTTGTTATCCTTTTGGGAAGATTCCAGTTATCTCAGCAAAGCTGCAGAACTAGAGATGTGCCCAAAGTTTATGTATTTCATAAATTGCATCAAATTGTGAATATCAGTTTTCTAATAATCTCACAGAATATTTAAAGACTAGCTTGCAGGAACCAAAATGTATGCATGGTCAATATATTTTAATCAACCATTTATACATATTTATTGAAGATTACATTTATAGTAAAATATGTGGAAAGAATTCTCAGGGTCAAACTTACTAGAAGAGCTGGCAAATCAACAGATTTTTAAAGTTCCTGTTTCTATATTGTTTTCCTTCTTTAGTTTTCTTCACATCAGTATCTACAGTTGTGCATCACACATTTTGTGGCAGTCTTTTGGGATGGGGAATTGAGAGAATGTCGAGGCTAAAACCCGTTCTTAGTTTTGTAACTCTAAATGGATTTTGTTCACACAGTTGTGTTACAGGAATGTAACTTGATTTTGGTAGAGCTATGTTGTGCTACTGAGAGCTGGCTGTAGATCACAGAATCAGAGACTATCACAGAAAGGCTTGGGTTGAAAGGGACATT
The DNA here is from genome assembly GCA_013400855.1 of Buphagus erythrorhynchus. Classification (NCBI taxonomy): domain Eukaryota; kingdom Metazoa; phylum Chordata; class Aves; order Passeriformes; family Sturnidae; genus Buphagus; species Buphagus erythrorhynchus. The sequence continues at coordinate 35,091 of VZTT01075762.1, forward strand.
AAAAATTATCTAGTTCCAAAGCCTTCAGCATGGGCAGAGACATCTTCCAGTAGAGCCGGTTCCTCAGCACCCCCAGATAGCTGTGCTCCAAATCTATACCTGAAGACAGAATTTGGCCAAATAGCCTTTAATGCAATGCACTCTAGTGCAACCTTTAGTTAGTTGTGGTCATTGGCTACTTGAGAGCCTTCTGTGCAAGATCAACATGAATAAACCTCCTCTTAGGAGCCAGCATGCCGTGCTACCGTCACCTTTTCTGTTCCCAGGACTTCCACTCAGCTGACAGCGCGGTGTTCAGCGTCGGCCCGGCCGGGGCAGGCTCTGGCGAGGCGCAGAGCGCCGTGCCCTGCTGGGACCTGCTGTCAGAGCCGGGTCCCTCGGCAGCAGGGACGTCCCCTGGGGACAGGCGCGTGGTGCTGGGCTTCAGCGCCGGGAGCCGCGAGCTCTGGAGCCTCCCGGCCATCGTCAGCGCGGAGCTGGCGCGGCAGAGCGTGGCGGTGCCCACCTGTGCTGAGAGTGGATTCTGTACCAGGTACTGTGCCATGGGCACTCACCAGCAGCCAACTTGGCTTGCTGCTGGAAAGCCTCAGCTAGCCAGAAACCGTAAGAGATTAATGCAAAAGTCAAGGTAACACATGCCCCCCATATGTAAAGGCAAGTCTTACTTTAATTTAAAAATTATCTTCCGATGATTTCAATGCTTTTATTGTAAATGGTTTAGTGATATGACCATGCACAAGTTGTACACTTTTTAGAATGTATGGCCTGCTATTTTTTTCTGTGTGGGCAAATAAGAGCATGAAAAACTTATATTGGGGAATTAAGGTGTTTTTTAATTTGTGAACGACAATTTAAGAGTTCAAGGACAATGCGTAGTAATGCAATACAAAAATTTGTGTTTTGTTTATGAAAGGTAGGCATATATTTTTGTAAGCATAATAAGAGGATAAAGAAGAAAAGACAAAAGGGATGAAACTATTTTGAGATTACAGCAAAGAAAGATTTCAAGTTTTAAAGCTTAAACGGTGCAGTTGTGCATTCTACTTAAAAACTTATGGAACCAGCTAGTTAAAAACAGCAGTCCAGTGACTTGTCAGATGAGCAGCTTCATTTCTTGAACCTGATATCTGAATCTATTCATGCCTCCACTGGTACAAACAAGAAACAATCTGCTGAAATTAGAGAAGCTACATCAGTATATATTACCAGAGATGTGATCTTTCTCTTGCCTGAAGTGCTTGATATTATTCCAACTCTCATACAGTTTCTCTGCGGAGTCCAAGAGGTGTCATTTTGAATACTAAAGATTCTCACACAGACTTCAGATTTTAAAAATTTTGGTGGAAACAATGAGGAAAGGATTCCTTATCATTCTGCCACAGGCGCAGAGAATCTCATGTTCTTAATCAGATTCTCAGACTTTGGATTTTTTAAAATCACCATGAGGTTAAGGGTTTTAGCAATAGCCAATAAATTTGCACGGGAGAAGAAAAATAATTTGTTTATGCATTAAGATATTTTATGCAGCTAATGAGTAGAACTAAATTCATTTAATCTCATTTTGAAAACTGATCTAGTGATGATCCATAACATTAACATGGAAAAGAGCAATAGCATTGTGGATCATTCCAGGGGAGCAGTCACTTAGACTTACATATTTGTTCTTATCTTTCATGTGTACCAGAGAAGTATACATTCAAATTATTCTGGAAAATTTTAAAGATTTATGTTGAAAATTTGGGCCTACAATCTCATGCTTTTAATTTAATATAAACCTCTGCTGGCTAGGGCTCTCATCTTGTAGGCACACATGTTCAATTTAACTCATGAGTACTCTCCATGAAGCAATTTCTTCTCTCATGATTTTTAGGCCATTTCCACATAGTCTTCTGTTGAAGTGGAGATGTGTACTTGCCTAAATGTAGATAAATATCTATGGACTTGGAATTTGATCATAAAGAATCTTGCAGATGCTAGTTTTGAATGTTTTTAATTCTTCAGGATAAGAATATGTAAAGATTTCATCCAAAACAGGCATAATCCAATATCTCTGCTTCTGTTTTAGAGCTATAGCACTGACTTACCAAGAGCATCTTGGTGTGACATACCTAACACTTACAGAAGATCCTAGTCCTCGTATCATTATCCACAATAGATGCTCCATTCCATTGCTTGTAAAAGAGAATTTCAAAGGTAGGTACAATGCAATAATTAGAAACAGTACACTGTTGTAGTATAACTTATTTTACTGCATCTCCAGTCCAAAATTGAGTTCAATGTGTGTTTTGGTTATAGCAAGAACTTGATGCTCTCATGAAGATCTCTCTCAAAGTGAGAGTCTCTGGAAGCTATTGGAGCTAATTGTGAGGTCAGGAGTATGAACTTAAATACTTGTCTCTGAGCTTCTGGGTCTGCCTGGTTCCAGCTGTCAAGGTGACTCAGCTGTAGGAAATCCATAGGCAGTGGGAGTTTGTTGACATCAATTCAATCCCATGGAACATTTATATTTCCTCAGATTTGCAAATGTAACACAAAATATATTGTCAAAAGTCTGGTTACAGTAAGTTAATGTAATGATCAGCAGAACATTATTTCTGTAAAACTTTATGAAATAGAGAAAAGAAAAAAACCCAAACATACAATATTCTAACAAATAGAAGAGCAATGCTTTTATTTATTCGGAGTATTTCAGACAGAAATTTCATTTGTGCAAGCGTAGATGAGTTTTGATTTCATACAGGTTTTAGAAAGTTCTGATCTTGTATATTTTATAAAATTTCAGATACACCAAAGTTTGAAGTTTATTGTAGAAAGATTCCAGCTGAATGTTCAGTTCATCATGAACTTTACCATCAAATCTCCAGCTATCCAGATTGCAAAACAAGAGATTTATTGCCCAGTATTCTTCTGAAAGTGGTGTCATCTGGTGAAATAGTAACTGAATGGAGTGATTTTGTGGACATCAACAACCAAGGAACACAAGTAAATCATTATAAACTACTTCCTAGTTCACACCATAAATGGTTGTCTTTCTGACCTGCACAGTGCATTGTTCCTCTGCAATAAGAGTATCCTTTCAGTTGGTTTAAGGGGTTTTATTTAACTCCTGGGAACTCTCTTGCCTAATTAAGCCCTTTCCTGTGGAAGTTTTAGAACACAGACTATCTTCTTTACTGTCTCTTTTTAGAAGTAGCTAGATTGAAAGTAGAGGGTTTATAACAGTGATTTTTTTTCATTTTTTAATCAACCTGGTGTTGCCTGGAAAAATTAGTCTTGAAAATTTCTGGACCTTGTAAGCAAAGAATGCCACAGGATCCAGGAAAATTTGGTCACTTAATTATCACGGGATTTTTATCTTTATATCTTATAGGACTCATCATGGTCACTCTCCCTCTATGTCTTTACAGAAGCTGCTCATGTCCTTCTAAAACAAAACAACCCCTTCCTTTTCTTTCCCTCTGTTATTTCTCTCTGGGTCTTGAGGTAAATGAAAGCTTCCTTGACTGGAGTAATTCTTTTTGATGGGAATTTTTTCCATCTTTGAAGTCATTAGTTTACATGGAATCAACATAAACTGCTTGGCTCTTTGAAAGAAATACTAGTTTCAGATGTTTTCCCTGGGCACAAATCACAAAATGCTCTTGATTATTGAGTGTTATGTTATATAGCAAGTAGTTCAGTTCCATTCAGCAAGCCAGTCAAGCAATGCAAGGTTTCAAATTTCAGTCATTAATGTTATGCCAGACCAGGGTTCTTTATAAGTATCTGGCTCCTAGAAGGAATTAGATGCTAAGACAACATTTGGGGATCATTGTCTACTTGAACAGCTCTCAAAAAAAATGTATAGCCTTCTGTTATTGAAGTTTTGGGATGTACGTGTTGAAAATTTTCCCAGGATTTCTGTCTTTCTCTTAGAAAACTATGAATATAAGTGAATAAGGAATATACTAGTAGTGTCACATACAATTCAGTTCAGGTTGTGAAATAACTGATATTTGAAGGATTTTGGGTAATTTGTATTTCTTCTGTGTAGTCATAGATTGGTACTTCTTTTTCTATTAGAAAGTAAATATAAAACTACTTAAAACTAACACCTTAATGAATATTGAAGTATTTATTATCAGAATCATCTGAAATTGGAATTAAAAATGACCAATCTTCAAGATCAGTGGGGGTTAATTTCAAATAATTAGAGTTTTGAAAATTCTGTAAATATTCTTTTTTCTCCAATTCCATGTAGGATTGTGAATCTCTTCCAGACAAGCAAAGGATTCAAACTGACATGTCAAAATTAGAAATTCCCTTATATGTAATTTTCAGAAGAATAAGAAAATTGATTAATGAAATTTAATTATCTGAACAATTATTTGTATTATGAATAGCCTAAGAAGAATCAGTTTAAGTGCTGATCCTACTAAACTTTCAATTGTTTTTACTTCTGGTGACTTCTTAACAGCAGTGAAGATTCTTTACTTTGTCTAAAGACAAATAGCTGTTTATTTGACCTGTGCTAGCCCAATATCTTTGTTATTTCTCAAGTTTGCATTCCTTTATATTATAGCTTCTGTCATTGCAATCTAGTAAACAATTGTGTTGATAGTAACCTTACAGGAAAAGAGAAGCCAGCTTCCTCTAAAAAGGACTGCTGTGAATTTTCCAAGCCTTTAAAAGATCTTAATCTTTTATATTTTGGAGAAACACAAAACTTGCATGGAAATATTGCAGAATTAAGCTCCAAAAGCAGTAAATCACTTTTTTAAGTAGGATATTCCTAAAGACATGGAAGTTTGTACACCTGCAAGCAAGACACAAACCTGTTGTCGAATTCCCATTTTTCCTGCCTTTTTAGATGTTTTATGCTTTCCAATAGATTTTTGCCATTTCCTCGTGGTGGCACCTTGCCTGTGTAGGTGTTCTCACAAACCTGTTTAAATGGCTTAATAATGTGTTCAGTCTTGAGTTGTTAATGCAAGTTTTCATGGATCCAAAATGTTACTTACTTTTCAGTCTTCATGTGTTTTACATCATGCTATCAGCTATTCATCAGCCCTCTGAGGTAGGGCATAGCAACATAATGTTAGTTTAGGGTTTGTTTTCTGGAGGAGAAAGTGGGATTTTTTTAGAGCTCCAGGAAAATGCCTTTCTTCTTAATCCAAAATCACAAATTAAAATTTCCTATTTATTCTTTTCATATAAACTCCACCCTCCCCAGCACATTTTGCTTTTTCACAGAGAAGTTTCTTATTAAAATGTATTCAGTTATGAAATTGAATGATGAGATGCAAATTTCATCTCCCTGTATAACTGAAATACTTAAAGTATCAGAGCAGTTATTTTCTGAATTACTGAAATCTGATTTTTTTCCTGAATAGTATCCTGATTTGAGTAAAAGATCTTAACCAGAAGCCACTGATAGCATTAATTTAATTTATGACATTAAAAATAGTGATTTCAGTTACATTTCATGTGTTTTTAACCCTCTCCTCTAGATTGTGTTCTTAACTGGCTTTGGCTGTGTTTATGTGGACATCACCCATCACTGTGGAACAATAGTCATAACCTTGGCCCCAGAAGGAAGAGCAGGATCTGTTGGTATCAACCTCAACAGGTACATAAAGCACATAAAAGATGATTAGAAGTATTGCAGAGAGCTCAGTCAGCTTTCTAAGTGTTAATTGACTTAGAAACTTTGACTTAACTGTTTGTTTTGTTTAGTACTGCTGCATACTCTGTAGCATATGTTTAGACCATATGGCTTTGTATATCACAGTTGAAAAGGACAGTCTAACATCAAAAGTCATGTCACTTTAGGGTAAACATTAGATGACTGGTACAAAAAGAGGACCTGAGTTGTTCATTTTTTAAAAAGACATTTTCCATAATAATTAATTTTGAGTGTGTTCATCATTTTAAAATGTATTTAACCAGGTCCTGCCATCTGGAATCTTACAAGCTCCCAAAGATTTAATATGCAAGAGCTGTAGAAATAGCCTTACAGTTAGTAATTAATCATGCTTGATTATAACACCCTTCTTTAGAAGATTTCCCCACTTCCATAATACACCACAATCTGGTCCTCAGCTTCATTCAAGTGCAATTATAATACTATTTATTACTAAGCTGCAGAATGCTTGGCCTCCAACAATCCTGTTACAATTAGAGTGGAATTTGTTGTACTGTTTTTATTTGCATTGTAATTAAGTATTAATCCCCAAGCAACTGGTCATCAGCAGTACCTAATAGTCCATTTGCTAGTTAAACTTGGGCTGTTTATGTTGCAGGGAGGAGGGCCTCAATGCCATCAGTTTTAAAAATACTGCAGTGGCTTCGTTGGAGGGCACTCACTGCATGTGATGTGAAAGGATAACCTATAATAGCAACCTTCAGTGAAACATCTGAGGCTGTACATGAATTGTCAGAAAATTGTATTTGTGGTGTGTTTTAATATCTGTTTCTGTAGCAAATGTAATAAGGAATTGCTGTGTAGATAGAGATGTTCCTGTCCAAACTATCCTGTTGATTGATAAAAAAGACAGTCAACCCTGGTATAGATGTATGCTGTCCCATTTCTCAGAAGACCTTCTGGGTGGTACTCACTGTGGTGATTAGGGTTGCCAAACCCCAGTAACATTAGCAGGACTTGCACAATGAGTTTCCCATGTATTACAGAGAATGTCTCTTTTGATAGCTCTTTGAGCAAGTGAGAAGCCAGGTGAACTAAAAAGACAGGAAGTAATAAAACTTCTTTTCCCTCCTGTCTAGAAGTCAAGAGCAGACCGTGTCACTGAAAATGTTCATCAGTCAGTTAAGTCTTGCTGCATTTGATGATATTACAAACCACAAAGTGTCATCTGAGCTCCTGCGTCTCACAGCAGACAATGTTTTCCTCCACATGGCCCCAGCCACCAGCTCCCTGTCACAGGAGTTCCAGCAGGACTCTGTGGAAGGCCTCCCACAGTTTCATAGTCTCCAAGTGTATTGTGAAGACTTGCAACTGGACAATCAGTTGTACAGCAAATCCAATTTCCATTTTGCAGTCCTGCTGTGCCAAGAAGAGAAAAATGAAACAGCGCAGTGGTCAAGAATGAACAATCTCATTGTTTGTAACAAAGATTTGGAAAGCTATAAGGAGAACTGCTTTATAAAACTCTGTATTACTTTTTCCGAGGAAGAGAATTTCATGTTTCACGTGAATGACCTCAGCTTTGAGCTCAAACCAGCTAGACTGTATGTGGAAGACACCTTTGTTTACTACATTAAGACTTTGTTTGATACATATCTTCCAGAAAACAAAACTGCTTGTAAATCCGTGAATGCTTCAGATACTACCCTGATAGTGCCTGAACAAGTGAGAGAGCATGCAAGAGCTCTAGTCAAGCCAGTGAAGCTAAGAAAATTAAAAATACAACCTGTTAATCTCCTTGTCAGTATTCATGCTTCATTGAAACTGTATATAGCCTCAGATCACACCCCTCTCTCCTTCTCTGTGTTTGAGCGAGGACCCATCTTCACCACAGCCAGGCAACTTGTCCACGCCTTGGCCATGCACTACGCTGCTGGAGCACTTTTCAGAGCAGGTCAGTACTTTTCCTTAAGCAAAATTTTCTTTGTATACCAGGATTCTGTGACTGTTGCTCAAGATAAGTACTCTAGATGGTAGCAGTACAATTTTTGTTCTCCTTAGACACTGCTTGATAATGATACTTTCAGACACCTTTCAGGTCCTGTCATAGAACAGAAGGGAAATAAAATACCTGAGCAGACACCAGTGAAGATTTGCAATGTTGTGCTAAACATTAGCCAACCACCTGAAGGCTTTAGCCACCTGAAACCCTGAACACAGCATAAAAATGTGTTCTAGCTGGCTTAGGTTTTGTCATTTTATATTATAGCGCTAGTCAGAATCAACTCACATTCCTTACATAAACTCCCCAAGACAGTGTTTAATCAAATTATTCAGCATGTTGCTTTGCGTTCAGAAGTAAATTATAGACCTGAATGTAGTTTTGTTGTTAAAACTCCTTTTGGCTGCAGTTTATGGTTAGGAATCTGTCTTTCTTCATACAGCCTTCGATCTAAACTGGCACACAGATGTTTGTTGTCCTTTGATCCAAGAACTATGAAGTTTGCTGTTAGTAACTTTTTCCTGTATAGGATCTAGAGCAAGCAATTAGTCTTTTTAAGTTACCAGTTATATTTTGTTTTCCATAAATTCTTATGTAGAAATAATGAAATGTGGTCTCTGATGTGTCTTGGTGCAGCACAGAATTTGTGCCTGAGACAGAAGGAAGCTCCTCCATAATCACACACAAGTAACATACTCCACACTGAAATGTGGGATTTATTTTCCTACAAAACTAATAGTCAGATTTTCTGACATCCTAATGCTTCCATTTGGACTGCAAGCATAACTGCAACCTGATTTCTGTGCACACTTTCCAGAACTGTACACGTGTATTTCATCTATTTATAGATGCTGACCTTGTCTTTCACTGTGTGCATACCTGACAACTGCTGATTGTGACAATGGTGTGCACAGTTGTGCTCCAGAACAATGTACCAGTTCATTATTTTCTTGCAATATCATGCTTACAGAGTTTGCAGGTTTTTCTTTTTGCTGCTTGTTTGGATTTGTTTTGTAGTTAAATCTCATAACAGAAGGGCAGATCTAGTTGCTTGGTAATTAAGAGTAAAACTGTAGCCAGATATGGTCCACAGTGCAAATGCTTCTCTCCCATCACTTGCTCTGGGACCAGTGATGTATCTGAAATCAAGCAGATTTAAGTATTGAGAATTGAAGTTTGCTTTGGTGGAACTTCTCTTCAGGAAAATACATGTGCATATATACTTAACTGCCATGAAAATCACTAAAACTAAAATGTATTATTTGAAATGTGTCACCATGATTAAAATGGTGAATTTTACTGATTAATGCTTGCTTTAGCAAAGAAAATGTTTTTTGTTGAAGACTTTGTGATGCTTGTCAAAAAAGCTGACTGTGTCAACAAATTAAAAAAGGAAGGAAAAAATCAAGCAAAAAGCTTAATATGAGCTGCAAACCCTGAGGTTTCTTCTCACCATTAGCACAGTTGGTCTCTTATGGAAGAGGACCTCGTGCTCCTGCATTTTAACTACATTAATCTGGAATATGGGTTGTTTGACCCCCTTCTGCTCACCACTGTCCCATGCATAAACCAATGGTAGCATCTGCACAGCCAGCCTTCCCATACAGCCATACCTTATACTCAGAGACATACATTCTTTCACCCTTAGCTGTGTGCAGGACCACTGCTGACCTGTGGGAGGGGGCAGGATTTGCCCCAAAGCTTGATGAATGGGGTGCATTGGCTACCCTATGTGTTGCAAAGGAGTGGTCAGAATGTATTAAATCCATTAATCCATCCATGAATGGGGCAGGAGAGCTCTGTTCAAATATGCTGATTAGCATTGCTTATCTCAAATCAGCCAAATTTGCAACGGAAATCTCCTTTTCTTTTCTAATGAAGTTGTCCCCTATATAAAAGTTAATAAAATTCTATTCAAAAATATCACTGGTACCACATCTGACCCTATAGTTGCCTATAAAGAAAATTCAGTGGTTTTCTGTTAATACAGTCATATTTATTTCATTTCAGTGGATAGAATTCCTACACATAAGTGGGAAATAGTAACCTGGCATGGTACTGTATTTCTGCAAAGTAAAATGCCACACAGAGCTTGTGAATTGAGGGGTTATTCCTGGTTCCTCACTCTCCTATTCCTGACTTACTCCCACACCTTCCTCCTTGGATTGGGTGGTCCATGCTGGCAGTGAGGAGCCACTGGGTTTGCTTTGAGCATTGGCCAAGGAGGGTCACCGTGCTGCAGGTTGCACACTATTCCCATACACTCTCCAAGGGTGAGCACAATCCATCCAGAGCTTCCCAAACCTGTCAGGCAGGGACAGCTTACAACAATTGTAATTGTAATTGTAATTGTAATTGTAATTGTAATTGTAATTGTTGCCTGGCATACCAGGCAACCCCTCAGGTTTGTGTTTAACTGTTTTCATTCCTGGTTTTTATCTGTTTTACATTCCTGAAATGCTGGCTGGCCCAGCAGGCCAGTGGAGTTGGAGTCCCCCATGTTCCAGGCTGGTGGTGCCTGCTGGGGATGTTGCAGGGCACCAAGGCACTAAGCTGCAGTGTCCTGTAGCCACTTTGCATCACGCCACCATGTAGGACAAGGAATGTCAAGAATATTTAGGGGAGAAAAAGGAATTACTGCAATAATATTGATCAGAAAAAGCAGAAAGAATATCTCCCATCTGTACACACCTCCCCCACCCCTCCAGCTTTTCAGCACTTCACACAGTGGCAAAGATAATTTATTAAAAATCCTACAGTGAGTGAATTGCAGGCGCAGCCTGGAGCTCTGGCTTCCCCTGGTCCTGGCAGGAAAGGACTGCCAGGGGATGCTCTTTTCCAGGACAGCAGGGCCACAATGTGTGTTGCTGCTCTGTTCATTGCATTGCCAGTAGCACTTGAGTTTTGTTTTTGTAGTCCATCCCACCCTCTCTCTTATGTCCACTCTAGTTCCCGCTTTTTATATTACAAGTACCGGAGTTCTCAACCTGCCAGAACTGAAATGTGGGACAGATTCAACAAGAATAATAGATTTTCCGGGAGCTTAGAATGATAGTATGAGATTAATTCAATACATATGAGTAACATTTTCTCTTCTGTTCAGTTTCATGATTCAGCCTTCCACAGGAATGACTGGGAGGGGTTAAAAGAAAACAAGAAAAGCATCTGGATAGCAGGAGTTTTCAATGATGAGAAGGGAATGAGGAGGGCAGAGTGCAGATCAAGGGCCCTCATGGGAGAGAGGACACAGTCTGTCCATCCTTCAATCTCCTGGCCCTGTCACACCTTGTGCTGCTCTGACAGTGCCAGCTGAAATTCTTGGTGCCAGGGCTCAAAGACCAAACAGTTCCTGTTTCACATTTATTGCCATTTCAGAATTGCTCTCTCTAGGCTGCCAAAAAAAGAGTTATGCAGCACTGTTTCCCTAATAAATCTGCTGCCTACCAGCCTGAGAAAGACAAGACCTGCAAATAGCTTTCCAGCAACAGATTGCTGCGTGCTCAGCCATCCAGCAAGCTGCTGGCAACACTGCGTTTATATAGGAAACCAGATCTGCAGATTCTTCTCCTGGGATATGCATAAGGAATACTCCCCTATGAGTAACCTAATCAGCATGTAGATGTCATTGCTGTTTACACAACTGTACTGAGCAGAAGACATTTGTCTGGCTTTCACTGCACTCTGAAAGAAAATGATCAGCTTAGAAGGGTTGGGGTGGATTTAAAATAACTTCTTAAGCACTTGTCAAAAATCTGCATCCCTTTTCCTAACACTCCATCAAGCAATTGACCTGCACACTCCTGTAAAGCAGTACATTGTATCAGTGTAAACTCCTTGTCACAATTCTATCACGTAAGGATGTGAAATCACAGCGCTGCCTTATAGTGTCTAAAACCAGCCCAACCATCTGAGCTTGCAGTCCCATTCCTCTGTAGCTGCGAGGCTCTCACATCCGCCTCCCTCACACACTTTTAGCAGAAATACGGGAAGCTCCTGGAAGGAAGTAATTCTAAAGCTATTTGTGAGTTTGCCAAAAGGATTTCTTTGATTTACGAAGTATGAAAGATTGCCATTTCTGAATTCATAGTGGATGAGTTATTTCCTGTGTTTTGCTCAAAGGAAGTTCATAATGCAATGAATTCTAGTGTGAAAAAGATAATTAAGGAATAACCTTTTCACAACTGCTGCTTCTGCAGTTTTTGCAGCTGTAACATGTGTCTTGTTTCTCCACACAGGCTGGGTTGTTGGATCATTGGAAATTCTTGGAAGCCCAGCTAGTCTGGTGAGAAGCATAGGGAATGGCATAGCTGATTTCTTTAGACTCCCCTATGAAGGGCTGACCAGAGGCCCAGGAGCATTTGTCAGTGGGGTTTCCAGAGGAACAACATCATTTGTAAAACACATTTCCAAAGGTAGAGCTTTCACTTTGTTACTTCAACTACTGCTTTGTTGTCATGCATTGTTAAAGTTTTAAGCAATAAAATCTGTCCATCCTTCAGTCTCTTGTCCCTGCCATGTCTTGTGCTGCTCTGACAGTGCCAGCTGAAATTCCTGGTACTAGGGCTCAAAAACCAAACAGTTCCTGTTTAACGAAGCTAAGAGGGTAACAAACTCACATGCAATGTCTTATGTATTAAACAGATCACCACTTAACTGCAGTGCATGAGAATGTTTCAGAAACTTCAGAATTTTAAACCTCCCTGTGGGAAATAGATATTCACTCAGCAAGTATTTAATGTGATAACTGCAGAAGTATTAAAGGTGTTCTGCACTTCTGCTAGCCATCAGAAATTCTACACTCGATCGCCTCCTCATATTTATGATTTAAAAAAAAAAAAGAAGAAGTAGATACAGTTGTCATAGCTCTGTGAGCACATGGATGGGATTTGCCAGTGGGGCTGGCCTGCCATGGGAACAGGAGGAGCTCTTCCTTTGCAAAGCCTGTACAAACAGTGCCATCGCGTGGCTCCAGCCGCCCTGGCTGCCCCGGCGCTGGCTGCTGCTCCGAGCCTCCCTCTGCTCCAGCCTCCCGCAGGACACGGCCTCACGGCTCCTTCTGTAAATATTTGTTTACCTTTCCATCACCCCCCTCTCCATTTAGATTAGCCTTACACAAGTCAGGGAACTGGAGAAGGATGTTCAGATGAGTTTCTGTTCCCACCAACCGAGCAAACCCGGAGCAGGCTAATGTAAAAGGCGTGACACGGACCATAGCAGCAGCGTGGTGATGCTTAACAAACAGTAAAGCATGTCACACATGGGTGACTGTTCACTTGACTTGCTGTTCTGCTCGTATGCTCAGTATTGCACTGAGGCATACAACGTCTCCGTGGTTTAAATTAAAGCATTTTGATCCAGACCCAAATGTGTATCTCCATGCATTTAGGTACACTGACGTCAATTACCAATCTGGCAACAAGTCTTGCTCGGAATATGGATAGGCTGTCACTGGATGAGGAGCATTACAACAGACAAGAAGAATGGAGAAGGCAGCTTCCAGAGAGCCTGGGAGAAGGACTGAGACAGGGGCTCTCTCGTTTAGGCATTAGCCTTCTAGGTAATGTACTATCAAATATCAAGTCATAATACTGTTTTCTGATCTGCTCACTAGCCTTTTCTAACTGAGAGTTATAATTTCAAATTCTGGAGGGGTTGGTGTCTTCTTGTGTAAAAGCCTCACAGTATATATATTAGATACTGTTTATCAGGATTTAGTGACTTGTGTATGATTTTTGCTGATAAAATAATTGCAGATATAGAACGGGTTTGCACTTTCTTTGTGAAATGATATTTTTACTTTTACATGATGTAGATCTGAGCGGGAAAAAGAGAATAATTCTGCATCGAGCAGCGTGACTTGTAACAAATTCAACACGAAGACGTCATCATGCTGATGTTTACTTTCTGATTAATTGTAGGAATGCCTTCTGAACCTGCTTGTTTTTGCAGCACTGTAGATATCAGAGATTCTTGGGTTTGTTTGAAAACCACTTCAACTTAGTGCAGATGTTAAGTAAGCTTTGATGAGGAATTCTGCTTTTACAAAGAGAGATCGTCCTGATTCAGTGTAATTTTATTCATCAAGCAGCCAAGTGGTTTGGTTAGAAGTAAAGATTACTCTATCCATTTCAAAATAATACCTAAAAATTTGAAAACTAACCCACAGTGGAAAAAGTCTCTGCAAGAAGTTTTGCAGTAAGGGGCTGGATTTTCTAGGTTACTTTGACTTGTCACACAGCAAAGGAATGCAGAACTGTATTGTTTGGCAGAGTTCCTCAGTGTGTATTAAACAGTATGAATCTCTTAGAGATCAAAGTGACCAAAAGCAGTCCAGTGCAAAAGGTTAGAAGAGCTGAAGCTTGAAAGGATTTGTCCTGTTTCCTAATCTTCAGTAGTGTACACAACTCCTAAATTTGCAAACGCAACCCTGAAAGCCCCAAAGAGGAAGTGGTAAAAATGTTACAAGTTTGGGTTAAGTTGCTGGGAATTATTTTAAGCAATAACATTAGATGATGTGAAGCACTGTCATTCGATAATGCCTGTAAACGGGCAAGCAAGTGTCCTGGGAGAAATGTGCATAAAGGAGAAATTCCATGTATTAGTAGCCACTGTCCCAGTCGTAAGCTGTTACTGGTGTTGCAAATCAAAGGCATTTTGGAGGAGGTTTTATTTTTCCCTCTTGTTTTATTGAGCTAAGGGCAGTCAGGTTGAGTGGCTGGGTGGAAGATTTTACTTCTAGAAGCACTGTGTCAGCCTGGTGTGTGTGCTGGTGAAATGGTTTGGTGATCTTGGCTCAGTTATTAATAAAACATTGAGGTAACACGGTGTCTCTATCCCCTTCACTGACATACCAGAGCCCTTCAGAGCTAAAAACATCAGCTGTACAGCGTGAAGTAAAGAGCAAAACTTTGTAGCTTTGGGTGTAACAAGGCAAAGTTTCTGCTGTTCAGGAAAGCTGAGGACTCCTGACATCCAGGCACAAATGCGCCATTCCTGCACCTCCCTGCACACAAGGATTCCGTGGATCGCGGCAGTACGCCCGAGTTAAAAGCAAAACAAAAAAATAGAGCTAGAATTCCAGTGTCTCTGATTTCCTAAGAAATCAGACTTCATGTTAGAAACTTAGAGTTTCATATTAGCATTTAAACAGTGCTCCTCCACAAACTTGGGTCTTGTTTTTATTCCCGCTGTTATTATTTAGAGATTGCTCCCTGTTAAATCCCTCTTTCCTTAGCAGTGGAGTCAGTGAAGCACACAGATAAATAGCTACAGTAACTGTATAACTGGATGTGACAAGTATGGAACTCTCACTAAGGGAGAAATCAGAAATATTCCACTTACTTTGTATAAGTTTTTTAATTAAACCTGATATTTAAAAAGCATGTTTTCTCTGTATAGGCAGCAGCATTCATATAAATTATGTCAAGACCTAAATTATGAATAGACTTATGTTTCAATTTTTACAAACATATCAGAAAGCTGCTACTGTCCTGACCATTTAGTTTAAAGAATATTGTGGCTTCCCAAAAAAACCAGAAAAACAGTCGTAGCTGAACGGATGGTATGACTGTGCTGCTTTTTTTCCCCAGCGTGTTCAGAATAAATACGAACATGCTTACTCTAAAAACACTTAAGGCTCTTCACACATAACAAAGTGAAGTGAAGCTGCAGTTATTTTCCTTCACAAAGATGAAAATTTGATGAGCACAGAAGTGCAGAGAGCACAACTATTTGAAGCCATAATTTCTATGACTTTCTAATTGTAAAATTGAAAAGTGTGAAGGAGATTTCTACGATGGTCACAGTACTCATGTTTGTAAAAACCATCTGACTTGTGCAGGCAGCTAAGACAATGGCAAATGTAGATTTTGTGCCTAGGTGAAGTCCTGTAAGAGCCCTCGGTTCACCGATACATTGTGGTATCTACCCAGAAAGTAGGGTTGCCTTTCTGATTTTTCTGAAGGTCTGGCTCATGGTGGCCCTGATTCAGCAGAGCACTTAAGCATGTGCTTAAGAGCTTTGCTGAATCTGGGCCAAAATCATGTACTCTCGTCTCCTCCTCAGTGCAAGTTGTTCCCTGTGGTACATTCTTAAGTGCTTTGTCCTGTCTCATTTTAAATGACTCAAGCACTGTCAGGGTGTTGTTTGATTTGATTGTTATCTTTGGCCAGCTGTTGTCTTCTTTTCGAGTTTAGGGGAGATTTCTGGGTCATTTTAGTAACACTTGTGCGTGAAAAGAAGTAACAGCTTATGATAGGTGTTTTTTTCTTTTGTATATTTAGGCAAGAATGCAGTGAAATTGTTTTTAAAATATTTAGATGATTGACTCCCCATTGAGGAACTATCTTTTGCATTTTACATGACAGGGTCAAACTTAAAATAATAACTTATAAGCATGTAAAAGAGGCTATTGAAACTATAGGCTGTATTTTCAACTGCTGGTCCTAGTGAAAAATATTATATTGAAGTGGCTGCCTTCAGGAAGTTGAACATATCCAAATAACCAAAAAGCTGACAACTATTCAAAAAGCTATTTTTTACAGTGGCAGAAGTGCTCAACATTTCAGTTACTCCTTCCTGCTTTTGGGGAAGTGAATTGAGCCATATTGCCTCACAGTGTAACTGTCCTGGTAGAGAAGGCAAAGCCTGGGTTTCAGAAGCTCAGATTTTTGTTATTACAGGTGGTGGTGGCTGTTCTTGCTGTACACCATCACTGAGTCAGGGCCACTCTATGTTTGCCTATCTACAACACAAGATACCATAAGCCAGTGCTAATCCTGAAATTGTGTGCTATTCCACACACTAATTGTGCAACATTAATGCATGGCAACAAGTGCTCTTTTCTTTGAGCTGTACTTTTATGTGATGTTTGCTGTGATGAGATTATTCCTCAGCCCTGTTTTTGGTGTGAAACACTTGCAGCAGTCCTGAAAGACAGCAGAGAAAAGGAAGCAAAATGGCTTAAGCTTGGCCAGCTTCCAGCCTCATGGCAAAGCATGGCCAGTTTCTCTTAGTGGGGGATTTTTTCCAGTTATGTCTTGCTCTGAAAGAGTTTGTCACAAGCAATCGGAGCTTTGCAAGGTCTGTAAGCTGTGCTACGTTCACCAAATTTTGTTAGTCTGCACACAAACCAGTTGCTGCCCGTAATCAAATTCTTCTTGAAATAATCCAGTGATATACTCTGAACTATCTGAATTTTGTAGCTATCAAAGTAACTTTTTTATTATTACTGAGCAACATGTATTAACCAGAGTGCACCCCATCTGATGTTTAGCAGATGTTATGTTGTTGCTGGAACCTCTTTGGTCCAGTAATGGAAGAATATGTTTTTGTTTTGTTGCTTTGGTGTTTAATTTTATTGAGGTTTTCTTTATACATGCATAATCTGTGTGTACATATGTGGACATGCATATAAAATCAAATGCCATGGGTAAGAAAAAAAAAGAAAAATGGAGAATGGTTTTATTTAATTAAAAAAATACTGGTCAAGGGACATTACAGGGAAAGGACAGGGACAGCAGTAAGGCACCATGTGAGAGAGAATGAGAGTGGGAAGGGAGGAACCACTACATTTGGTTCCATGCTCTGCTTTCCTGATGCCCTATTGAAATCTGTTGGGGGAAACTTTCTGTGCTCAGTCCATCCCTCATGGTGCTCCTGCAGAACAGGAGCAACAGTTCCAACAGAACTCTGTTAGAATGCAAGAAGCCACAGGGGCACAGGGAAGATGTGCTTTGCAGTTTCTGGTGTGAGGAGTGCCCTGAACCTCGTATGTGTGTCACCACTCTCTCACTGTTGCTGGGTTTTGAGGTGGCTCAGGCTTTGGCCTATGGTTTTTTTCCTTTGCTCACACATGCTGCACACAGGAAAGGAGCTGCACAGATCTGGATTCCCCACACAAGGATGGCAGGACCAGCCACTCCTCAATGAAAGGAGTAAGGTTATAGTTTATTTTGTGATTTGTGGGCATGGCCACGGCACATAAATGAGTTAGGACAGTGAGTTGCAATTCAAGATAAGGAATTACAGAGGAAGAGAAGATCATTGGTTTTATTTTTCGCAGATAGAACAACAAGACTTGCAAAAGGATTTGAGGTACAAAAGGGCAATGCCTTCACAGACAAGTTCAGAGCATGCATAAAATGCCAGAGTAGCAGAAAGCATGGAATTACTAAAAACTGGCTAATTAAGCTATAGATTATTTGGGGCACTATATAAATATTGTTATATAACACAGTCACAGCACTTGCTATTCTGTTTCCTTGTCCTCAGAGCCTAATTCCAGCTGAGCAGTGCCTGGAGCATACCACAGGTCCTTTGGAGTGGGCTCTTATTTATTATTACCTTATAACTTTGCTCAAGTGTATTGCAGTAAATAATTTACTAGTGCTAGGACTTAGGTGGATTACATTTTATAAGGCAATAACTTCTGTTCTGAAAGTGCAGTTGTTGTGGATGACCTCAATAGATAGGGTGAAGGAGGTCACAGGATAGTATAATATTGTAACTTAGCAGAACTCCCAAGTATATTTTATGCCTTCAAATGCATCCCAATTGCACAAAAGACCAGACAAACAATCCCAATTGTGTAATGTGGTGTTGGGATATTATTTTAGTCAAGCAGCAGGAGCAGCTGGTAACTACTAATGAATTGAAAAATGTCTCGTTTCAATGGCATGGCATTAAGAAAAAAGCTTCATGGCCTTTATGGTACAAAAGGTGAATGTTCAGCTGCACACTCAGCTTCAGTGAGTGACCTCAATTAAAACCAGGCATCACTTCAAAGATAGACCAGCATTTTCTGTGGAAATACTATACATTTGTCAAAAGGCTAGTCCTGCAGAATTTAGAAGAATTCTTTCTAAGCGGAGAGGAAGGCATTTATGGGGGATGCAAGTTTCTTGAATTCCTGATAGATAGTATCCCAGGGACAAGGATCTGGGGAAATGTGTGCTGCTTCTCATCCTTGTCTTTTCTTTGGACGGTGACTGTGCACAATTACAATATTAGTTCTTGTTGTTCAAAGTCAGCAATTTCTTCATTTATCCAGTGACAGTAACTAAAACCATCTGAAAACCAGTTAGCAGCTCACTGCCTCGTGCACATCAGGCTGGTAAACACATGGGGCCAAATACCTCGGTTGCGATTGTCCGAATCTGTGGAATTATGCCTGGATTTCCTTCCACATACAAAGCAGAACTTTCAAAGATGTCTAGGTTGCAGTGAAAACGCCTAGTAACCAGGGTGACACTCAGTCCTACTCCTTAAATAATTGTTTTATCTTGGTATTTGCAGCTGCAGGTGCAAACTGAGAGCTGAGCAAGAAGTCTGCAGACTTCCTTTTCACTGAGCAAAGCACCTCAGGTTGGGCAGACTGGTGTCGCTTTGTCCAATCCTTATACCCTTAGCGATCTCCAGAGAGCTTATCTATCAAAATTACAACAACTAGAGACATGTCTGTGGTTAAGTGGCTAGCATAAACTCAAGATCAAAGAAATGTACCACCTCACATACCTGTTTACATTTAGGAAGATTTAAGTTGAAGTTCTCTGTTGATACTAAAAGCTGGGAAGGTCACTATGTCACTTGTAAAAGTTTGACCCATGCACATTAAAGTAAAATATGATGGTTTTCACAAAAAAAGTAACAAAAAGTCTCAAAGTCTAATTCTGCTAATCTTACTAATATATCAAAAGTTGCATTAGCTTATGAACATTTCTGGCAGTGGAAGAGGATATAAAAATGATCTATTGAATACAAGAAAGTTTTATTCTCATGAAGTCGATCTCTCACGTGAAGATCTCATTTCCATAGCAGCTCAAGTCATCTAAAACTGGAGGATTTTATTCCTAGCCCAGCATTTTCAGAATTGTGACACAGAATGAGCCAAATTAAATTAACTCAGCAAAAGCATTTAGCATAAATAGTTGAAAGAGGAAAACATACTGTAAGGTTAGGTGAGCTAAATGTTTAAAAGAAAAAGGTTAAGATCTAACTTAACTAAAGCTAAGAAAGTATTTAGCTAATTGGTCACATGCTAAATAGCTGTATAAGAATAGGGTACATTCTCTAATCCAAACAATATTCAGGTCCAGTAGTAAGATTTCCTCTTATTCCGGAATATTTATCTTCACTGCTTACTGGAGACTCTTGTTTTTTCAGGTGCAATTGCTGGGATTGTGGATCAGCCGATGCAGAATTTTCAGCGAGTATCTGAGGCCCAAGCTTCTGCTGGGCATAAAGCCAGAGGGGTCATCTCGGGTGTGGGGAAGGGAATCATGGGCGTCTTCACAAAGCCCATTGGAGGGGCAGCTGAGCTTGTCTCCCAGACAGGTTATGGTGAGTGTCATATTTCCAACACCTCCATTTAAAATTTAAAATGCTGTTCAGATACAATTTGCTATATCTTACTTACGCAGCTCAGTATTGTGTGACATAGAGAAAGGTTTAGAAATGCCACCACTAAATACTTACAAATGCTCTGCAGCTTTTCTGAAACGCCATCGTGTTGTGCTTCTCTCTTGTGTTACTGATCAGCGATGTACAGCCGCAGAAACACGGAATGCAGAAAGCATGAAGTAATTCTTGGAATACAGTAGAATTAGTTACAGAAACATATGTGCTTGCAAAATAGTTTTTGACATAAAAGGATTAGAACAACACTATGTCCAATTAGAGCATTATTTTGAGATTGCTTTGTTATGGCAGGGAAAGAGTTGGGCTGTCTCTACACAAAGAGTGAGGTACATTCCTGGGAGAAAGAAGTGACTCATGTAGTAGGAGCATCCCCTTTAAAGCAGAACTTCACGAGAAGACAGTCCTGCTTTCACATACATCGCTAACCTTAGAGCAACCAGAGGGGGGGCTTCCAGATAGACTTAGCACTTACTGGCACCAAGGCTAAACCCTTTCAAATTGATGGGAACAATTCTGGACAAAGAAAAAGCATAAAAGATAAAAATAAAATATCAAAATACACTAATTTATTTGATTCCAGTATCAATAAATCACTTTCAGTTTGAATATTTAAGAAGAAATGGTGGTTGGAGAGAGTCAGGGAAGAGAAGCAGGAAATTGATAGACAGACAATGTGTCAATAATTCCACTTCACTAATTATACCAGACAAACCTTGAATATTTAAGCCTTTAATCATTAGCAATATTTATGCTTGTGCTGTGTTGACTAGAATATGACTAGTTGTTGTAGAGCTTAAGTTCAGGATGCTTCCCACAACATTCACAGCTCATTCCATCTATTAAAATAAATAATGAAACTATTATTAGAATTCTTTAAAATCAGCTTTATCTTGTTTATATGAGCATAAATAACAACTGTTTTCCTGAATTATACACCTCATAGGTGTAAAACCCATATCAGCAAAATCAGAACGTTTTCTTTTCTGTTGTCGGCTGTCTCTATGTTGGCTTTGGTGCCCAGGACATTATTATTTCTAGATTTAATTCTGCTGCTGTCTTTACAAAGAAACTCATGGTAGTAGAGGGACATTTTCATTGCAGATATGGTATATAAGACATCATGTTTTCCATGGCCATATGACAAAAAGAGTTAGCCAGGAAAAAACATAAAACTATATCAATAATAGCTGACAGTGCGTGAGAGGAAAATACACAAGAGTTCAAGTAACTCTTACCCACAACTGGATTGGAAGTGGGACTGTGCCTCTTGGGGGGGACCAAGGGGTGGAGGACCACACAGAAATAAACACATGTTCTCTCTGTCTCCATCTGTAAATAACATTTTCACTCACATAATGCTGAGAACCTTGGTAAGCCAACTGTTACAACTGGGATGCTGCTTTTAAGTATTACCATCAACATGTGTGCTAAAAATTAAAGGGTTTTTTTCATTGCTGATGTTTTGTTTAAATTATTACCCATTGTGTAAGAGGGAATCTAAGTTATTGACACTCTTATGCAAAAATGCCTTTGGAATGCTTAGACAAAAGAAAGTATCTTCATTTATTTATAAAGAAGTATATTTGTAAAAGAGTAACTTTGCACCAAACCATATAACACTAGTGCTTGCTGCATAATCTACTCCACGTCTGTCGTGTCAAAATTTTTAAAACTACTTAATTTGTGAATTTTTTTGCAACCCACTTATTCTTTCTGGTGACCATAGCTCATCACTGAACGTTTACAGGCCATCTGAAATCATACTTACTGTATCATCTTCAGCTTTGGAGAGTCTCTTTAGAAACCTGCTTAACTGCTGCTTGTAGTCTCCATTCTGTGCTGGCACTAAGAAGAATTCACAATAAACCAGATGCCCCAGGAGATCTCATAAATGTACATGGATCTGTGTTTAACAGCTGGATTAAGTAACTGAACATTTAAATGCAGTATCTAGGCAAACTTGCCTTCTAATTTGTACCAATTGTGACACGTATATGAAAGTATTTTAATATTAAGCAAGAAAGTTAACAATGGTCTTGATCTTTTTCTACTTAAATCCTAAGTGATGTGTCTGATCCTGCTCTGAAGTGATGGCTCTCAGGAGTGTTATGTTTCTCTTGATTGCAAGTGTCCAGCTGATTCATAGAACACACAGTGGGTTTTTTTTTTTTGTTTCTTGCTAAAGCAATATCACGAGGGTTAAGTGCACAACTCTTGCATTGTAATATTTAATGAATTATCTTGATACAGCTTCCAGAGATGTGACATCATTTTGGATCTGCACTATTTTATGAACTGCTTTAAACAAATGACATCACTGCAACACATAACTGCGTTGTAGAGAACAGCTACTAAAAACCTGAATTCTCTTACCACAGGTATTTTACATGGAGCTGGACTTTCACAGCTTCCCAAGCAGCGCTCTCATCCAAACGATCAACATGTTGAGCAGGCTCCAAACAGCCACGTCAAATACGTCTGGTAACATTATTTAGACAATTGCTCATTTTTACATGCACATTGTTTATTAATAGGTTCTGGCCTCTGGTCAAGTTAACAGGAAGGGCTTCCCTAGGAAAGGCTGAGTTATGGCAGTTTGTTTAGGAGCATTAAACACAAAGGTAGTGCATAGAAACCCAGTCTGCAAATGATGGGCTGCTGATCTGCATCCAGCTTTGAAACTACAGAGCTGATCTTTATTTAATGGTATTCAGTGACTTCTTACTTATTTATCATTGCACTGAGCCCAAGAAAAATACTGCACATCTCCAGAAACAGCTGTTAGTGAAGATAGCTTTATTTTCTGCACTGAATTTCTAAGCCACTTCTCAGGGTAATTTTTCTATTATCAAGGAAATAGGATAGGAAATAGGATAACCTAGCACAGATATTAGGCCAGTTTTGCAGTGAGTGATTAAGGGGTTTTGATAAGTAACAATTTCACATTCATTCTTTAAATCTGAAGTCTTATATCTTTCAGTAATGGAGTTTTGGAGTACACTCCCTGGTTTATTTTACATCTGTAGGTGATAGCTACAGGCTTAAGTAAAAACATAGTGATCAAAATAAGCCCTGAAGGATCCAAAGCACTACACTGACTAGTTCTTTTTTTGTATTTTTTGTCTTTTTTTAACTTGATAATGCAGGAAAATGCTGCAGTCTCTGGGAAGGCCAGAGGTTCATATGGCCTTAGATGTCATGATTGTGAGTGGATCAGGCCAGCAGCATGAAGGCTGCTTGCTGCTCACCTCAGAGGTGCTCTTTGTCGTGAGCATCAGTGAAGACACACAGCAGCAGGCATTCCCCGTGACTGAAATCGATTGTCTGGAAGATGATCAGCAAAAAGATCTGCTGAAGGTGCAGCTAAAACAACAGAGAGTGCCTTCTGACTTGGAGGTAAAGACTTGAGTACCTTTTCCATTCAACGATGAAGTTACACTGATGCTGGTGCTTTTGGCAGTGGGAATACTCATCCTTGGGGTGGGAGGCCAGAGGTTGAAGTGCCAAACCAGGAGATCTGCACCTCATAGTTGGCTATGTTGCCCTTTGGATGAAAGGAATGTGTCTCCTCTCTTCTATCCTCTTATTGACCATGATATACCATATCTATGACAGAAATTTTCTGAGGGAAAAAGTAGAGGAAGTCTGAGTTCTTGTTAAAAACCACCTCTTTTCTGAAAAGGTTCCCATGGCTACATATGCACGAGGTGTTCATTGTTTGGCAAGCCAGCATTGCTCCGTGTGCCTACAAAGTCCCAAAAAAAGCAGTTACTTTTATTCTTCTGGGAATTCCATTAACAGTTCAGTGGTGCTGATGCTCCTTTCAGTGTGCTTTTATCTTGTCTCTTCTAGCACAGTGGTCTTGTTTGGCTCTACTTCCTTAGATCTTCCTTCTTCTGCAAATTCTAGCTTTAAGCTGGATTAGTCCTTCTCTGAGATTGCATGCACCAAGTGTTTGCCAGTAAGAGCATAAACCCTTCATCTTCATGTTGAAAGATGTCAGAGCCATTTGAATACTGAGGTTTTTTTGATTAATTATCTTCTTCTAATGGCAGAAGAATGTTATATTTTTACACTTTTGGGAAACAATGTTTATTGTATTAAATTCTCAAGTAGAATCATATGAGAGACCATTTCAAAAACAAACATGCATGTCCCAGTTTTTATAGAAGTGTGCCAGGTAGTTTATAGACTGCTATACCAGAAATTTCTGTTTCAAATATAAGAAAATAACATATAAAAGCCCTGAAGTATGAGGTGTGACAAAACGTAGGAGCACCTTCAGTCAAATCCTAACTTTGCTGAAGTCACTGAAGAGTTTTGCTGTCGATTTCAGCAAGGACTTCATCTGTGTCGTGACAGCACTTGAATACTTTTGTGAAAGCTTTCTTTAGTGCTGAATTCTCTATTTATATTTATTGTCTTTCCACTAACCTCAGTCTCACAGAGAACTGTTGACTGAAGTTGCCTTCTCTCACCACAAAGCTACATGAGGGATTACTTAAATTGTGAAGCAAGTGAGCAAAGCTCAGCTCTTTTTGTCCCTGAGTGCTGAGTGGCTGGTGGAGGCACACATCAGACTATCAGAGTCCAGACTGTCCTGCTCCATCCAGAGCTACTGTCCTGGAGGGTAAAAGAAGAAAAGTTGTTCTCACTGAGGCACTGGATGCACTCAACCTATCCTAACCCTAACTTTAGCACCAGCCCAGATTTTTTTCTTTTTATTGTCTTTGCATCTGGTTTTCCAAGGGGTAAGGAGTAGGCTGCTGCTGTGGGGGAAGCAGCTTGCCCAAAGGTTGCTGCAGGTGGGTCATGAAGGGTGCTGAGGGTCTGCCTGTCTGGGAGAAGGGAAGGCAAGGGACAGGGAGCCTAATTCTAGTCTCCACACGTGCTACAACTGGGAATGTGTAGGATTTATGGGCAAGTGGGGCTCCTGAATGCATAGAGCAACCCTGTATGGCATGAGCAGAGTCCAATGTTCCCCCACTCACAAGCTCATAACACCCTCCTTTGAAGGTACTGGAACAAATACATCATTTTTTCTGAAGTTCTGGATGGAAATGTGAGAGTCCTACTCAAGTGGTGCAAGGGAGCTCTAGGAGCTGTAAGTCTTGAGCCCCCCAGCCTGAGTACAGCATCTCTTTTGCTGATACAGGCTCTTGAGAATGCAGTGTAAATGCATGACGTGGGAAAAATGGCAAAAGTGCCTGTGTGCAAGGTGGAACCAAGTCAGTGATGGCAAGACAGCAAAAGTTGAGTGATGCTGTACAAAACAGACCTGGCAAAATAATCCTTCAGAATGCAGACACTGATACTGAAATTCCTGTAAAAAATTAAAGAAATATGCTGTGAGGAGGAGCAGTTGAAAGAAACGGAATTTAAAAATTTGAATTTTTTAATGTTAAGGCAGCTAAGGCAGCTATGCAATAAAAAGTTCCAAAAAGCTTCATATGCAGTTTTAGTAATTACTTAGAGTGTTTTGTAATTAATATTTACAATGTTTTTTTAGTTGATTGGGAGATCTCATGCGTGGTGATTTCCTTCCTACAGATGAATCTGTGGTCTGGGTGTCACGTGCAGCACTGGTGCTGATGGGAGCCAGAGCTTCCCTTCAGCTTCCTGACAAGAGCTTCTACAGTCTGCAGATGTGATTAGGAAAAGGAGCCTTAGGAGGAACAAGTTGTAACTTGCAGATAAGCAGCCTCGAAGCTGCAGAGTGATGCCTCAATAGGCACAACTCCTCAGTATTAATAGTAGGCCATTGTGTTGCACTGAAGGTGTCCTCAGCAGAAGTGCAGACATGTCTGTGCACATGACATTTGCAAAGATGGCCTCAATTTTTAGCTGGAAAATGCCCAGTCAGGTCAACCAAAATGTTATTTTGAGTTTAGCAAAACAGAGCTAATGTTACCAAATGTAAGTTATCTCTATTTTTCTGATTAATTTAGTCAAAGATGCTAGAAATAATACAACAAATTGAAGCATTTTATTTCAAGGCTATAATAATCCACTTTTTTGCGTTACTGCTCACAAAAACAATTGCCAAAAGTTTTGTTTTAGCTCTGCCCAAAACAGTTTCTCTCATTCCCTCTCCTCAACTTCTTGGAACAGTTAAGAAACAAAACATGAGTTATTCTACAGCTGTAATCACCAGAGATGTTATAGAGCATATTTTGACTCCTTCAGCAATAGGTTTGCCTGATGCCTTGTTCAACTCCACAATATATAACTTAATCCATCTGGATAGGAATAGACTGGATGGATTCTTAAAATCTCTGGCACTGACAAGTTTGTTATTGAAAAGGAAGCATTAATTGTATTTGGATTATCTTCCAAAGTAATTGAGACACTGCTTGTTTCCAGATAGATGTCAAACTCAAAAGGCCTGCTCTTCCAGCTGCTCTTGGTATAGCTCATAACATCAAGAAGTCAACAAAAAATTGAAGGGCCCTGGAATTCCAGATATTTCAGATTTTTTTTGTGAGTCCTGCATGTTATCATCTTTGGAGCTGAAAACCAATCTTTGGATTTCTCAAAGCAATGGAAAAAAAATCCTAAAGAGCTGGATCTCCTTAGTCAATGTGTACAGAGGAGTAAATCATTGCTACACCCATCTGGACTGCACAGCACAGGTGTTGTAGCTGTTGTGGAGTTAGAATTGCTGAAGGCTTATTCATTATAAACCATAATGGGAGGGATTTTTGAAAAATACTGGAGTTCTTAACCTGAAAGTATAGCCTTGTAATATGAAGGGACATGATATCTGTAATACTCCTCTAGGAGGTGCATTAAGCAAGCCTTGATCAAGTTTTGAATCCTTAAGTGATCTGGATATTAATATGATATATGTTCAAAGCAGCAAGTAAGGGCACTTAGTGACAATCTTAGGTCCCATTTAGGAAAAAATGTAGAATAACATCAATTCCAAATCTTTCTTGTCTTGAAAATATAAGCCAAACTGAAACTGGCTGCAAAAGCAGACAGTTACAGATGAAGTAATCTAAAAGCAAGCAGGGTCTCAGTTACTTTGGAAGACCATCCAACCATAGTTAATATTTCCTCCTGAATAATTACACTGTATCTGTGGAAAATAGCCTGGGGCTGAATGAAGAATGGGTTCACAGAAGTAGGTGAGTAGGATGCCAGCACCATTTCTGTCTCCTTTGGTGAGCAGGATCTTCTGGTCCATGTGGAAGCAGAACCCAGCTGTCCCTGGGCTTACTCCCTAGGAGAAATCAGCGAAAAGTGTGAAGCCACCTACATGCAAGATTTACCCTGTAACTTAAAATCCAGTTTACATAGGTGGTACTTCAGCATATTTCTCTCCTTTCAACTGCTGAAACAGACTGATTGCTGAGATACTTTAACTGAGCCACCAGACCAAAGACGTGGTTCAAACACCATTCTCCACTGTTAGCTGTGAGTCTGCTGCAGCAGTCTGCCTTCTGGTTTTTCCCTCCCTTAAGGTCGTTCACAGAAACAACCCTTTCCTCTGCCCATTTCATCATTTCCGCTTTTCTAGGCATAGGCTTCAACCTTAAACTTCTGAGCTTGTTCATGAGCCTGCTTCCTTTAGCAATTTTGTGATGATGATTGAAAACAGGAGTGTTTCTACTCACTGAGCAGCAAATCCATCTCCAAAGGCATAGTAAAAAAAAACAGAGGGGACCTTTTTCATGTGAATGTGACACCTGTCACTATCTATCAGTCATATTTATTTTCTTCAAATAAGCAACAGAGTATTTAAATTAGTCTTCTTGCAGTCCAGAGACATGATAAGATATTGATTGTGGATGTTAAATTGAATCTAATGACAGTTTGAAAATATCATTCTATCTAGCAAGACCTGTAAAACTCCCTTAAAGACAGGCAGAAGATAGCAGTCTTTAAGTCCTTAGCATGATGTCCAGCAAGGAAATTTTAAATCATACAAAAATGGAACTGGTCAGCAATTCTCCAAGTGTAAAATAAGGAAGCATCAAACCCTAGCCCTATTATAGCTGCTGCCTTTTTCTTCATTGTCATATTTTGGAAATAACTTCTATTTTGAATGAATTATCTTTTCATACTACTGTAGTATTCATGGTGGGAATTATGAAATACAGGTTTTTTTAAACCATACAACCAGCTTATGCCTGCTTGTTTGCCTTCCCTTTTCAAACTAGTCATAGTCATCTTCAACTTCTTCAAAAATAAGGGCACAGCAGATTGATCTTCCAAAGCCAGGTTTGCTCATAGCTTTTCTGGATAATAGTTTATGTGGTTGGAACCATATGATAGATGACAGTATTTGATTTACTGTATTTTTTCCCACTAGGGTAGGTCACTTGCATTCCTCTTCCTAAGACCTTAAACAACTTCTACCTATTTTAGCCTGCAAAACACAGATCCCTTAATGCCTTTTTCAGAAACAAAATGCCCAAATCATCCTTAGTAAAACTCTTTTCTTTAGAAAAATGTCCCTGTGTGAATGGGGGTTTTGTTGCCAGAAGCAGATGGCTATATCCTGCCATAGAAAATTCACCTGGAAGGTAGCTTCTAGTCTTCATTTTAAATGAAGTAAGTTAAAGACTAAAATATTTTAGTTAAATAGAATTTCTGTATGATAAGCCTTGCCAAGAGCTACTGACATTTTTCTAAAAGGGGTTTCAGTGCCTTTGCTGTATACAAGGAGTTGATCTGTTGTAAAGTTCTACTCTTAACCAATTCTCAAAAGATACTGCTTAAATTTTCTGTGGCAGAGTTAGAGCTTCTCAGAAGTCCAAAACAGCAGAGGAGAGGACTAATTCACTAGGGACTCAGCTATGGAAGAACATTCATGATTAAAAAAATCCCTTAAACTATTTTAAGATTTCAGGCAGGAAGATTTTTATCAGAGAAATATGGAAGTTATTGTCCTTGCTACTTAGTTCAGTTACTGTCAAATACAAAGTAAGTATTGTATCTTATCTGATTTCAGGCTGAGGGAGCCAGAGAGAGGCTGTCAGAGCAGCAGTACAACCGCCTCGTGGAGTACATCACAAAGACATCGTGTCACCTCGCTCCCAGCACCGCCACAGCGCCAGCCCCGCAGACCATGGCTACTGAACAGCCCCTGACTATAACAAAAACCTATCACTATGTAGTTGACCCAAATTTTGCCCAAGTATTCATTAGCAAATTCACCATGGTGAAAAATAAAGCCTTGAGGAAAGGATTTAATTAATAGTTATTTCTGGTTCGTGTAGTAATACCATATCAGTTTGAAAGCAATGCTTTCTCTGCAGTAACCAACCTCAAGTAGAGATGCATATAATTTTTGAGGAGGTAGAAATTGATAACAAAGCCAAATAGCTTTTCTAATCTTGACAACATTCCTGTTCCCTAGCCAAAATACTAGTGCTGGAAGGAAAGTGTTCTGGCAAACGAATAAAGTGAGAAGGAACAGCCTTGGACTACAGCTTAATCAAAATCCTTTTTCCTTTTGATAACCAAAAATTAGAGAATAGGGAAAAATTACGTGCATACGGACATTTTTACCACACACAGAAATGTGTATCAATACCTCTACATCATATTTTAGGGTCTGCCAGTTTCTGTTATAAACCAGGTTTATAACTCAGCTGTAAAAACTTGCTCAAGGCTGAGCCTTTCCCCCCACACCCACACCCTCCCAACATGTGCGTCCTGAGGCAAAACATTTTCCCCCACTAAATCTGAAAAACCCAGTGTGGCTGTTTTAAGTTACTAGTGACAGCTGGGTTTTAGCACCACTTTAACCTTAAAATAGCTTCCTTTATTTGACTGAAGTTTTGCAGGACATTAGTCCGTAATGTAAACTAGTGCCTTTGTGTGGTTTGGAGAACAAAACATGAACTACAATATGACTTTATTTTTAAAACTGTCTGTATACAGAAACTTTATTTTATCCACCATCAAATTTTCAGAAGTACTTTCAATGTATGTATGACTGTGCATTGTCTGTTCATTAGCTGGAAGCCAGTAACATGCAGTTCAAAAACTTAAGAAACAGAGCTGTCTCCTTAAAATCTCCAAGCTCAGTGTAACCCAGATGTGCAGGTGCTAAGTACACCTTGTGGGGTCTTGCATATTTCTGATCTGCCACCACTACACTGTATGTGCTCCCTTCAGCCCTATTTTATGCTTATCATCTTCAAACTGATAAAATCTGGAATATTAAGAAACGTGATCTTTCAAGTATGTACAAAGCAAAGTGAGATTTCTTTAAAGCTGATTGAAAACTATGGACCTACAGGCACCAATTACATTAATAGTTAATGATGCCATCACAATACACTTAACAAATATATGTTAAACACCTGTATTTCTTGTAGTAGACAAGAAATCAGGCTCTGGTCACAGTTAGATGACTTTATAAACCAAATCTGGCTATGGCAGTTTCATTTTAAAACCAAAAACTTACTTGATTTCCAACTATGCATGTTAACTTTTCTTTTCTATATGCTTACCAAAATGATTTTTTTCTGGAGATTCCTGAACGTGGCTGGAATTGGAGTTAAAAACTGGAATAAAATCTCATCACCATTTGGAACATATGCTTTATAGTTAGTAACTTCTACGCATACTTGATATGACCAAATGCACAGTAAATAAGAATGTAGTAACTGCGAACTTTTTCTCTTGAGTTCTATTTTGTTAAAAGGTATTTCTAAAAGCTGTGTCGCTCATCTACTGAGAATAAAGGAGGCTGGGTTCTGCATTGTCCTTTTCTGACTGTGAAATAAGCCCATCCATTATCCACATTTCATACAATTATTTAATAACTTAGTCATTGTTTAAATAACACTGTTTAAAAAATATATGTATATATACATACATGCGCTTCATTCCTGAATATTTTATGGAAGTTGTTTAATACTTCTAATTTTGCATATTGATGGATAAATTGTAATATAATTAAATTGTTTAAAGATAATAAAGCTATTCCTGTAATACTTGTTCTTGTGAGCTGTTTATTCATTCAGTTACAAGGTATAGGACAATGCCAAGACTGATGTACAAGCTTCACGAGGGCCCCATTAGATCCCAGTTGGTCACTGGACTTTATAGTGTACCAGAAAATGCAATAGATCATGACAATACTTTGGAAGTAAAAACTGGTGACTAGCTTGCCAAAAACGTGTGCTGAAAAGTTTTATGCTTTTGTGACTAACTGAATCAAAACAGCACTGTAGTCACCGTTTCAATTAGGCTAATCTGTTCCTTATTTATGGAGTACACAGACAAGCCAAGGGGATGCAAACACACCTGTAAAAAACGAGGAACAGCAGTTTCATTTCTAAAAGTTTGTAGATTTCAGCCATTGTTTTAAAATACATTCGTGTTTTTCCTGAATTACATTCTCTTGAAATAAACACTTGCTTAAATTACACTTTTCTTCAGTGAATTGAGCTGCATCTTTACTGCATTATACAGGTTCTTTCTCCCCCTTCTGACCACATGTATGGAAACGAGTGAGGAAGGCACATAAATCAACCTCTCCTACATATGAGCTGTGTGAACTATGAAAACAAAGTTGTCCAAAGAGCAGCTGCCTGTACTTAGCTGCTAAAGCAGTGCAATGTGTACTCTTAAAACATGCCTACTCTCATAACGCTCTTTAGACCTGGAGAGTTCACAACTTCAAATCTATCTTTTTAGTTTGTTTCCAGAACAATCAATCACTCCTCAAACACTCGAGAATAAAGTAAGCTAGCCAAAAAATTTGAAGGCATAGTCAGGCAAGACCTTTCCCAAAGCAGTTCAGGTCAAATAATTCCTTTTTATATATCATTTAATACATAAATATACCAAAAACCTTCAGACACTTGGGATAGTCTCCAAGAGCAGCCAAGCATGTTTTTCAGCTCTGCATCTCCTAGAAACAGAATGCCAGACCCTGTAACAAGCAACTGATTAGGGTCTAACTCACAGGTCTTGTACTATGTTATGTCCCACTCCCAATTCTTTGTATGATAGAATTAGCTGAACTCTTGCTGACAAAGGAAAAAAAGAAAAAAATGAAGTAAGGAAAACTGGTGGGTTGGTGCTGTTTTCAGAAAAGCAGGTAAGGTATCCAGCTTTGCACTCCCTTCCTACTCCAGAGGAAAGCAAGCTGTGGATTGGTTGGCATTGCCTGCTTAAGGGAAGTACCGGCCTTGCATCCAGTGTGAAACCAGACTGCATCCAGAAAGCAGCCTCCAGACTCTCAAAGCATAGCCACAGAAGTTAGAACTCACCTTTCTTTGTTAAATACATTTAGCCAGACATCCCTGAGCTCCCTGTATCTGTCAAGAATTGCCTTCAGTCACAGAACTCTCGTATCTTTAAATCACGAGCTGGTAGCTGGAGGAACACAGACTAAAATAACTGTTGCTGGCTACAACAGTTTAGAAGAAACTAAGAATTTAACAGTAAATTAATTCATAGCAAGAATATGGGGCCTAGACTGACAAGGGAAGTCATGTCTATTAGCCTGCATACCTGGCAGTAGCAAGTCTTTGCCTCTGAAGCTGTCAGTAAGACTGAAGACCCCTGGCTATTTAAACCTGCAGACAGGCCTGAGAAAATGTTAGTCAGTACTTAATGGCATACACTGTTTATACTGTACATTGGGAAGATAAATGGGTATCATTTGCTATTGTTAAGCTCTGGTTTACATTTATAGGAGCTGGGGTATTTTGATTACTAGATGGTTTCCCCTGCATCACTAATGTCAAATTCTTTCTTTGGTTAAAGGAAGCAGTGTCTGCATGGGAAGTTTAAAGAAAATCCCATGTTGCTCTATAAAATGTTCTGGATCACATACATTACTTATGTGCTTTCATTAGTCCAAATGTTGTTCAAGGATACCTATTAAGTGTTAAGTAGTTAATGATCCATGTAAAATAGTAAGTTACTCCAAACAGGATTTGAACCGAAGACCTTCAAATACAACACAGATGGCCTAATTTGTCATGCTGCTTCATACAAAGACTTCCTTCCTTTCAGGCAGTCAGCTTTTGCCTGCTCTCCTAAGCATCCACATTCAGCAAACAAAAGCTGCAGCCCTAGTACCTTCTTCATCCTGAGCAACAGGCAATGACAAACCCTGTTCTCACCACAGGTTATCATGGCCCAAGACAGAGCATCATGTCTCAGACTGCACAGAACATAAGAGATCCAAACTGTGCTTAGCTACTTCAGATATTAAAAAGATGATATATGTCTAAAGCAGCATGCCAAGATTTTATTACCATAATACAGTATTTACTTTGTCTGCCTGTACCCCCTTTCCTCTTCTACATCAATTATATGGAAATATGCCTGCAGTTTGGAGTCATTTTCCAATTAGAGTAACTAATACACCATGTGTAAGAATGGGCAGTTGCAGAGTCTGTAAGTCTTGCTGTAACAGTTTGCTGATGTAAGGAAGACAATACAGTGATGACAGCAGAAAAAGACAAAAAGGTTGGCTGGTGTATTTCTAGAATTTCTAGCCAAATTCTTTCCTCTCAAGGTCAGCTCACCTTGTGAAGCCAGAGGTAACAGAGACCCCTCCAGAAATCCATCCTCTCCCTTCCTGCAACATCTGTCCTCTTGCACATTCCCATCAGCAGCTGGGACAAACTATCTCTCACTGCTTAGGGATATATTGTGCTATCAAATGTGAAATTTGGCCAAAACAGAGATGCAAATAACTCCTGGAGGAAAGACTGACTTATTCATCTTGGGCAAGTTCTGAAGACTTTCCACCATTCTTTCCACCCAGCACCTGACCCTTTAAGTATTTCTACATTAATAAAGACAACTACATGTCACTGACATATGTATTTTATTTACTGAGCTGCATTAGAGCATGCCGTGCACTGAATTGCATTTCACTTTACACTTCAGTGAACAAATAAGGTTCAGTCATCAAGTCTCCTTGAACTGAAGGGAATCTGCAAGATAAAAAAAAAGCCCATTAAGTTATGATGGACAAAGTAAACATATTAGTATGTATGAATGCAAAGCAGCAAAGAGAAATGTTTATGCAGTAGTTTAGTCTAGAGGAATTCCCTGTTATTTCCTGATGCTTGAAGCTTCATACACCCTTCATGTGGCAAACAAAAGTGAAACATGGAACAAATCAAGAGCTGGAACACTGCACAGCACATGAGATTCACTATATATGCTGCACTGGTAACTGAATCAGTCTTGCTGAGGGCCTGCAGGAGAAAGGAATGCAGCTTTCAGATAGGAGCCAGAGAGGAAACAAGTGGTGCAGGCAGCCTACCAAGGAAGGAAGAAAACCAAACTCAGATTGCTTCTCCCCATTATACTGAACACAATCCAAGACCAGCTGTGCTCCATGACAAGAGTCATGAAAGCGGTTAGTACCAAACTCTGAGCTTCCCCTGTTATTCCATGGCTGAGCATACAGATGCCAGATACTCCTCACATTTATACCTGCACTTAATTTCCACTGTCAGTATCACCACCAGAGTCCACACCAAGCAAATGAAAGTGTGAATTCAGAGGGAGGTGCCAAGGTGCCTCCATGCCCAGCAGGAACAAACTTGGTGTAGAGTGCCATGCTGTAACTAATGAACTAATGAAACTGAACTAATGAACCCCTTCCTGCCCACCCGACCCCTTCCTCAATTCTGGGGCTAAGTACTGGTTCCACAGAGAGTATTTAGTGAGGTTAAGCCACTGTATTTATTGCCACATACAGGACATGCTCCAGTAAACTGGGAGATGTAGAGTGTGCATGATCACTGTATCCTTTAGGTAACTACATCAAAAACAGGCTTAAAATTCGGAATAGCCAAGATTTCAATTTCTGAGGCAAACGAAAATGTCTTCCATCTGTTCTGGGCACTTGTCCCTTTTTTTACAGCCTTTACAAAACATTTGAAACACTGGCATTGCTTTCCCCTTCTATTTTGTATTCATGTGCAGGCGCAACAAAAAACAACCTCCTTCTACTATGAAGGAGGGAAAAAATACCTGTTCTTATATAAGCAGGCTAAGGAATAAGAATCATCAGCAATTCAAACAAAATCACAACAGACAATTTGTCTTCCACTTTTTCTTTTGAGCTGGTACAATTAAGAAATTGAAAAATTGTTCAGGAAACATTTAATTTTAACAGGTGCACACAATATGCAATTTTTTTTAAGCTGCCAATGTGAACACAGGCTGAGAATGGAGCTCTATTTGTAGTGAAATAAATCCTGCTCATGATTTGAATTAAATATTCAACATGCATCCTTGCTGACAGTGTTTGTTTCAAATGATTTTACCACCAGATGGCCCTTCAAAATACACTGATGAAGGCCACCTGACTAAAGAATGCAATTTCAGTGTCTAAAGAAGTTTAAAAGTGACTATATATTAGCCAGAGGACTGAACCAGAGGCAGAATTACCAAGATTTAAACCAGGTAAATTTATAATTTCATTATTTATCTTTGTTGCAGCCATAGCTGAAGAACTGCAGTATCCCACTCTCACAAAACAAAAAAAAAACCCCAAAACACTACCAAAAGCTGGGACTGATACAAGAGTTTTTTACCTTTTTTTTCTAATTTTTTAGAAGAGATGGAGTTCTGAGTTTTTTTATGTGAGTGTGTTAAGCAGAAACCAGATAGTTGCAGGTTGTCATAGAAGAGAATTCAGTATTCATAGTGTTAAGTACAAATCTTTCATTCAATCTTGCTTCTTCATGCAAACAAGCTGAGAAAATCCAGCTGGCCAGGATAATTAAAGCCACAGATTATCATGTAATGATCACAATAGGAAAACATTCCAAAAGAATGAAAAACTATCATTCAAATTAGTATGAAGTCATTTCAGGAGAAGCAGAGAACTCAATGTAAAAAATTTGCACCAAGAAAGGGGGAGGAACTCTTAATATTGAGTTGTCACATCAGCTTGTGCAGCTTAGTGAGTGTAGTTATCAATAACTACAACACAGTTGAAATAAAGACTTTTTTCCTGCTGTTACTAGCAAGGGAGAACAAAGCTGGGTAGTTT
Organism: Buphagus erythrorhynchus; assembly: GCA_013400855.1. Taxonomy (NCBI): domain Eukaryota; kingdom Metazoa; phylum Chordata; class Aves; order Passeriformes; family Sturnidae; genus Buphagus; species Buphagus erythrorhynchus. The sequence continues at coordinate 71,133 of VZTT01075762.1, forward strand.
TCCTAGGAAAGACAGTGTCAAGTGCTAAAAAAAGTTCTATTGAAGCTTCATACAATATGGCAAAAATGCAATTATTAGTACACAGAGCTGTATGCCACTGTTATTTTTTTAATATATATACCTGTGCATATAGATGTATTTCCCCTCATGCCTAGTTATCTTCCCCCTCTCACCAACTTCAAAATACAAAATTATATGCAGAAGCTGTCTCTGTTTCTTACATTAAGATGCATGCTATGAGAGAGAATCAGCCTCTCCATTTTCTCACTCACTGTACCACCACAAGTATGTAAGCAGAAGATACAGACAGCCCCAAGCTAACCAGTTCAAGATGTGACAGCATCAACGTAACTGTGGAATTAGACAAGTCTTGGAGTTTAACATTAGCGCTTTGTCTCCTCTCCGTGGTTATGCAAGGAGGGCAAAGGCCTGGCATCATCACTGTCTCCTGTTCCACAAAAGTTAAACCAATTACCAAAAAGGTATTCAGGAGCTTCTATCCTGCCTCTACTCCCCAGTCCCCAGTTCTCCTGTTTCTTCACATTTTTATTACCCAGAGGTCTCCTGAGTGCAATTTGTATCCTTTCTCTTTGGAAACCCCTTTTGATTTGAAAAAAAAAGGAAGACCCCCCCCCAGGCAGAAGCACAACATCTTGGTGACATCATCTTACTCCTGTTCTAATGCAGTGCAGTTCACTACCTGCAGATGCAGCTTACCATCACTTGGCTGGTGCACTCTCAAGCACACCAGCTGCCTTCATGGCTTGAAAGTCCTTATCGGGATCATAGTGTCTATAGAAGTCTGCATAAGCTCGTTTTCTGGGTTCAGCAACTCCAAACTGAAAAATAACACACAGAAAATTAAAGTTTGCAAAGCTCTATGAACATGGGTTTTTTTTCTGTTAGTTCCGTAACTTCTATCAGTTGATATTCATCTAAAAGGCCTTTAGCTCAAATTATTAAACATTCCTTTGTTCCTGTTAAAACTCACAGGTCAGGCTGCCTGATCATTGGTCAGAATAAATGTCTGCAGTAAAACCTTAAAAAGAAAGTCTGATACAAGGTAGCATATCACACTTTCAAGATCCAAAACCACTCCATCTGTATTGATAGTCAAGCATCCAACACTCGCGCTGCTAATAGTTTTATACACAAAACATGTCATTATGGCAAGTTTGGTGCCTGTGGGCAGCTGCAAAACTCTAACTGAATAAAATGGCACCCTAAACTGAGGGAGTACATTTGAGCTACGCTGTAAGTCAACTACATCTGGTAAAATTTTACAAGATTGCTGAGCCACTCTTACAGGTCACCAACATTAAATCTTCACAGTCTTCATTTCTTGGACACCCATTCACCTGAAGCACAGGGATATACTCAAAAAGCTCCCAGAAATTTGAAAAAAATTCCAAGGTGTGTTTGTACAACAGCATCTAACATGGAACAAAGTAAAACACTGCTGAGATCCATGTTACCTGTTCTAAATTTGGTCTGCCACCTCACCAGTGTATTAACGTGGGGATGCCAAATGACTATTAAAAAATTATATTCTAAGTCTGACCACAAACAAGCTTGTCTACCTCTCATCAGATGTGTTAAGTACATGTGTGAGTTTATTGTTTCTGACAGATATTTGTGGCTCTGAGATGTTGTGGAAAACCTGAAATTAACTTCATTTCTTGTCACTTTTATCAACAGCTTCCTGAGCACTTGAATGCTGCTAATAGTATACGCATGAGTTCAATGGGAAAACCAAGACCTAGTTCTTCCACAAGAATTCACACTGTGTTGTTTGCTTTGTGTATGAGATCCAAGAATTATTTAATAAGAGCACTCAAGAACTTCTCTTATCTTTATGAGAAGTCAAACCCATAAGGGTTTTTTTCTGGAAACATAATGCTCCACTTCCACACAATACCTCAAAAGTAAAGACAGAAAGACCACATCAGGTTTTCCCACACTGCTATCTTCAATGCGAAGGACGAGTTTTCCAAATTGACTAAGAACAAGTTTCCTGAAATCAGTCAAGAGATAAAGTAAGACTTGGACAACTCTCCCATGCCTGAGAAACTGTGGAAGACCAAAACACAAACTATCTAGTGTTAACGTGCACCAACTGTGAATGGTCAAGTGTATTTTGGGACTAGGAGACTCAAGGTCAAGTTGTCACGAATTGCGTGATCTTGAACACACAGAATGAAACATCAGATTATTCATATCATTCCTTCAAATGAAGATTAGGAAGGTTTATTTGTGCTTTGGAAACATGCTTACAAAAAATACATTACTAAACCTTTCTTATGAACAGCTCAACCCAATCTCAACACAAAAATATTATGAATTCTTTAAATATTCCAGCGAGCCCAGTTTACAACTGAATGACTACAGTGCCCACCTTGTACAAAGCTGCGGATCCCATAGACACCAAAAATGCCCCAAGGAGGTGAAACTTCATCCGCCTGGCCAAAAGGCCCCGCATTTGTGGCTTTGGCAACAGTGCAGCCGACATGGTGACTGGATTTCCTGAAATAAAAAAGAAATAAGAGAACTGTGGGAGAAGCTCTACTTAGAACAATTTTCTGTACTACAGAAAGATCATTCTTTTTGTATTGTGCAATAATCTTCTTCACGATATAAGCTACACTGGTCCTATGTGTTTGACCTTCCAGTAAGAATATTTAAGGGACAAAATTCAAGAACAACCTATTTATGACACGATTCTAGTTTAAATTCTTACACTCCTTAGACCCAGTACTTGTGGAATCAAGGCTGGCCTTCGTTGTTCCCACTAAATTCTGCGCTCCCCGCAAGGTCTTCCCTCCCAGGCCTGCCGTCCTGGTGTTTATGTCAGAAGACATTCCAAGCAGTACCGGGGACAGGCTGGGAGCAGCCCCGCGCCGTTCCCCGTACCCAGGGCGCCCAAGCCGCGCGCTGCAGCCGCCTCCGCCGCCGGGCCCGGCTCCGCCACCCTCAGGGACGCGCAGAGGTCACGGGGCTGTCGCGGAGCCGCGGCCGAGCGAGGAGCGGCGGCTGACCTAGGGGTGGGGATGATAAGGGAAGTTAGAGGGAATGAGGGCAGGAAGAGGGAACAGCGGGAGCCGCGGCGGGAGCGGGCAGCAGCCTCACCTCAGCGCCCACCAAGGTCCTTCCGCGCCGCCGGCCGCGCTCCCGCTGCAGCCCCGCTACTCCGCATGCGCGGCGGGCAGGCAGCGTACGGCGGGCGGCGTGGGTCAAACCCCGCCGGGCGCAGCGCCGGGCGCGTGCGGGAGCGAGCTGCCGAGGCGATTGCGTTGGAAAAAGGCTCTGGGATCATCGAGTCCAGCCTGGGACCGAACAGCACCGTATAAAACAGACCCTGGCACTGAGCGCCAAGTGCAGTCTTTTCTTAAACAGCCCCAGGGACGACGACAACACCACCTTCTTAGGCAGCACATTCCAATGTTTGTTTCATCATCTTTGCGTTTAAGAAATTCCTCCTAATGTC
>VZTT01075764.1:9190-26992 GCA_013400855.1 Buphagus erythrorhynchus
ACTGTCTCCTGTGGAAGGGACTCCATATTGCAGCAGGGAAAGCACTCCTCTCCACAAGGAAGAAGCAGTGGAAGAGACAACAAGTGATGAACTGACCATAACTCCAATCCTCTGTCTCCCTGTGCCACTGGGGGGGAGGAGGAGGCAGAGAATCAAGAGTGAAGTTAAGCCCAGAAAGGATGGAGGGGTAGAGGGAACATGTTTTTAAGATGTGTTTTACTTCTCATTATCCTACTCTGATTTTGATTGCTAATAAATTTAAACCATTTCTCTAAGTCAAGTCTTTTTTGCCCATGGCAGTAATCAGTTTGTGATCTCTCTATATCCTTATATCAACTCATGAGCCTCTAGTTATATTTTCTCTCCCATGTCCACTTGAGGGGAGTGATAGAGCAGCTTTGGAGGGTATTGGCCTCCAGCCAGGGTCAATCCACCACATTAAGTCATGGCTTCTCCACCTCCTTCTCTCTCAATCACTATCAACACTTTCAGTTCACGTTTCACCTAGATCTAAACCAGAATCTGTAAAACAAACTTTTTATTAATGAAGGAAAACAGCAAAAAGCTCTTCAAATTTTTCCTTCTATTCTAGCTGACACAGTTTTCCTCTAGCAAGTATGATCTTTGCAATAGTCTGAATGATTGTGAAGAGACAGCTTCCTACCTTGTTAATCTGATCTCACCAGCACTTTAAATACTTACCCATTTTATTTTATGATCACCTGAAACAAGAGCACTTCTTAGTTTTTCCTCATAAAATCTATCCTCTTATTCAGCCTGAAGAGGTCAGTACCCTTTTTGAGCAAATGGCAATACTAGTTTCATTAGTCCTTGTTCAATGTTCACATAAATACTTCCCAATTCTCATGTTCCCTCTCACACTTTAATGGAGTTCTTTCCAAATATTCCCAAAGTCACATCATAGCTTCCTCAAAAATCTCATTTAAAATCTTTGTTATTATACCCATGAAATAAACCTGAATCTAGCCAGGCTGCTGATGTGCTGTGACTGCTGGTTATCATCCTGATTAGCACAGTGTAACCAGTCCTTTGCAATCCCTCAACAGACTCCCTGTGCTCTCTCAGGGCAGTCAGGGCTGTCACAGAATCTTTGCAACTGGCACATTGGAATACACTACCAAATAAATGCTATTACAAAGACTAAATAATCTCTTTCCTTCATTCCAATATTATATGACTGCCTTACATCAAATGAACCTCAAAGCACCACCCTAACAATATAAAGTTTGTCCTCTCTGTCTTTTAAACTGGAGATGTTCACTAAACCCAAGAAGACTGCTTATGCAACCATCTGCTCCTGTTACTTATTTCCCAAACAACATCATCTGCTGCCTATGTTTCCAGCAACTGGTTGCTGTCTCAGAGGCCTGGTTTTCATATGGTGTCTAGTACACACAGTCAACATCTCACATCAGTTACAGAATTGTAACTCACTCTCAACAAGCAGCACTAAAGATCATGACTAGCTGAAGTTCTATCCAAATTATTTGAACATTAACGTGTAAACTAGAGAGCAAGATAACATCCACACAATAATTGAAGCAGAGAAGCAAGACAACAAAATATAGTTGTGTTTCTAAAACTTCTTAGAAGTATAGTTTTTGTCCTCTCCCTTTTTTGGTTTACTCAAAAAAAGATGAATCTTTGTTCTCCAAGATGGCTGTAACACATCTTTATTATCATTAAATAAATGTAATAATTTGTTGCAAAAGGTCCAAGTCATCTCTGTGCCTTGAAGAAAGTAAGCTACTGAAACTTAATATGTTATAGCCTCTTCTTCTCTGTAATAGCCCAGTGGGGGAGTAGCAATTGCCAAATTAAAAGCTGTATCATATTACTGTCTCCACAACCAGCTTCCAAGACCTGAAAATGCTATACACTAATTAGCCTGCCATACATGAAACATTGATTTTATGGTTTTTTTAGCATTCTAGTAACAGTACTTCTCACAGCAAAACGGGTAAAAAAAAAAGAGCAGAGATGTTAATATGAAACTGATGTCAGACTTATAAATTAACTTACCATACTTGTCTCGCAAGCCAACTGTACATCTGAAGACTCCACCAAAGGCCACGTCTTCACCAAATACAACTGAAAATAAGAACAGTACAGGAGGCTAACATCACTCCAACGCATCTTACTCTTAAGCTACCATGTTTCAAAGGCTTTTATATGAGACACTAACAATAGTACCTCCTAACATTTCATTTCACTTCAAGATTTATCTAGATCTAAGCATTTCTCATGCACAGCCTGACTATAATAAATTAAGAACCAAGGTTAATGAGGAATCAGAACAGCAACACAGCTGTCTCAAAACAGAATTCATGAAACTGATTCTGTTAGGTTTTCATTAGCTATTTTTTTGAAATATTCTATAATAACACAGTGTCTAAAACTAAATTAGTAAAATTCCAAAAAGCAATTACATTCAGTCTCGAGAGAGTCATTGAAAGTAAGCCTTCTGTATCAACTGGCAACCACAGATCTCAATAGTGTTTTGAAAACCATCAAATTGAAGTTTTTCTTCAAAATATCAATCCAACATGAAATGTCAAGCCTTCTCCAAACATACTTGCCAGACCCTTGAAAAGTGACTTCAAAGGAACTCCTCTACAGAAAAGATGACTATTTAATAACTAGGACAGTTCTCAGTATTTAACACTACTGTTCTTGTAGTCAATAAAGTTTTATCTCTAAAAGTATTTGCCTTTAAAACTTAGTTTCGTATCAACTAATCTGTTTGGAGTTTTTTATTTGAATTTAGGGTATGGTTATGTCTAATTTTTCTTGAAACAATTTTCTGTTATCTGTTTAACAGTTATCTGTTTCACAGAAACAAGTATTGCCCATTTCAATTTTTTAAGCATGTAAATGTGCAGCAATATCACCAATAGCTGCTTGGATGAACCAGGGTCAGTTCTGATTATTCCCCAATTCTTCAATATTCTCCATATTCTAAAGGACACAAAATAATAAGTTAACCTTATCGCCTTTCAAATACTACTCTTAATTAAATAAAATAAATTTCTGATTGGAATCACTAAAAGGGATTAGCATACTTGTGCTAATCACATCAATGGCACCACTTAAAGAAAAATAACTTCAATAAAGATGTACAATTAATGCACTCATGGAGTCTGATTGAACTATGTCCCTAGATCACTTCTCTAATTTTTAACAATAATTTGGGCAGGATTTTATGTACTTAAAATCTTTGTAAGTCCTTTCTGTTACCATATGGCTCCTTACTTTTGAGCCAGCTGGCATCTACAAAAAGTATTTCCATTTAGTGCTGGTATCCACAAATTTGAATGGATTTACTCATTCAGTTCAGCCACTGAAATATATTTTCCTGGAGAGATTCTAATTCTCATCCACAGAAGTATGAGGATTTCCACACTTAAACAACAATTGCTCAATTCCCATACAACTGAAAACATATGAAGGACATGTTTTCTATTGCAAAAAGCCCTAATTAATTCAGTAAGTGCAGTGATTCTGAGAACTCACGTCTGGACTGGAGAACTCCAACACGGTCTTGCAAAGGGCTTTAAAAGACTAAGCCCTGCAAAGCTGAGGAGCAAGACTGGAACCCTAGAGCAACTGGATCTTTAAAGGCTCAAGATTATATATGAGTCTAGGCTCCTGCTGAACTAACATTCTTCTTGCTTTTATATGGCTAATTCTACAGAAATGGTAATAAAACCTGTTCTTAGCCCTAAATTTACCCTCAGTTATCTAAGTTTAATCTAAGCGAGGTGCATATAAAACAGCTGAGATTGAGAGGTAATGTATACAGGCATAGTACTGGACAGACAACACGGAATTTGTCCCAACAGATTAGACAATTAGTCAGACTTTAGGTTGAGCAGTGATTCAAACAGTGCCAAAAAGGACTACTAACATACTAAAAAGAAAACCCAAAATTACACAAGATGATGCAGCCTTTGAAGCTGTGTTCATGGCATGAAGCATCTCTTTCAGATATCTGGCCATCATCATGGCTTTGTTAGGACAACAGAAGCAAAAGACCTCCTGTTATGTATAAGAATTAAAAGTGGAGTTGGTAGTTTTGTGCAATAGTTTAGGATAAGCCTTTTAAATCCCAATATAATGAAGCAGCATCTTCCAAGTTATGGGTTATCCAGACCGCAAAATCCTAGCAAATCTTACACTGCCTATGCACAACAATGAACAGAAATCAGTAAAGCTATAAATTAATTTTGGAGGGCAGGGAAGAAAGTAGAATGTACAGAGCGAAGAATATATGGTCTCTAAAAAATAGAAGTTTTAGGGAACAGAAAGTTTAAGAAATGTAAAAGTAATGTTTACATTTTTAAAACTCCTATTAGTGGGATTCAAGCTGCCCTCGAGGACAGCTCTCATCAGTAATACTTTAAGCATGTTAAATAATGTATCTTCTGTCCTCACTTTCAAGTGAAATACACAGAGCTAAAATAGAAGATACAACTGCATCTTAGACCATATACTCCACTAGTAATCTGTAAATGTTACACATTTTTAAGATTTGAGATCAAAGTGTAGAAAGAACTTATTAGAAAACTTTAAAGGCTGTGAGAAACACATTAAACGTTGTACACAGATAGGCAAACCAAAACATAATTTATATAAAGCAAAATACAGTCAGAAGTATAAGGTACCTGCAGTTGGATCTTTGGCTAAAGCATTGTCCAAGGCACTTGTTATGGATTGGAAGAGATTCATCTTCTGAGTTTGCCCTGTGTGAAAGGGATCATTCCGCAATTTAATTTGGTTCAAAACACAAAGTACATTAGAAAACACTGGTGCAAACATGTCTAAAAACTTGACCATCAAAAACAAGATCCCTGTTAGGAATACCCAAGATTCATTTGCTGAATAAAATTATGGGATAGATGGGATTGAGCATTGTATAATCGGCTTTCCCAAGGACTGTAATTCTACTTCCACATTTTTTCAAAAAACTACGCTCTTGCATAGAGCTAATGCAGCTTTGCAATGCTCAGTCAAACACTGGGAACAATGCCTTCCTTTTCAAAGGAAGAAATCAACATATTATTGTTTTCAGGACTGAGATCCCCCCTGGCTAAAATTCACTGAAGATTACTTTATTATTCTTTAATCACATTTTCTTAAGCACCAACTTTTTCCATTTACAGACATCTATTATTATCAGAAATTTTTTAGACCACTGGCCTGCTCTCTGCACTGCAATTAGTAAGTGTCTGAAGCATCAAATCCATACTTCAAAGAAAGAAACTTGGTGCTGAAGTAAAGCAAGCTGTTTAATTCAAACCAAGGCTACCAGAGTGCCCTTCTTCATTCCAGCACTTCAGGGAAAAACAAGGAGGCCTGAAAGCAAAGATAGAACAAAACAATAGCCTAGCCCTCACTACTGTGGCCAATTCGATTCTCGAAGCAAATAATTCTTAAAAGAAACAAAGTAAGAAATTGCTTGGCTGACACTTGGTAGCTTTTGAACTGGCAAAACCTCTTAAGTCATGACTGGAAGCCACCGTCCAGGAGAATGTAACCTACCAACACACACAGTGTATAACATTTAATAAATAAATATGATTATTAGATGAAGATCTCACACAAACATAACAAGTGTTAGCATTCAGAGAGGAGAACTACATTATTTTTCCAGTACAAACATTTCCTCAACAAACATTCAGCTTCCCTTTCTTCTAAATCATTAATTAATGTTAGTATTTTTTGTTAAAGACTCGTGTCACACCACAGCTGAGGAGCTGCATTCCTACACATTCCTTTGCTTGGTAACTTCACTTGTTATACTTTACATGCGCCTTTAAGGAGAGGAAAATGTGAAAAAAAATGTTACGGGAACTGTTCAAGTTATACAAAAGCCCTAATGAACAAAATTTACAAATTCAATAAAAAAAGCTGGGGAACAGCAGCTGTTTCTCTCTTCCCCTAGTCATTCACATTAGTACTTAGGTTATCTTTTCCACAAGATATCATCCTTCCACTATTTGATATAAATAAATGGCTATTACTTAAGCTGCTAACAGAACCTCACCATAATAGTTCTATCCTGCTTCTCTCGCCTATAGCACAGGCCTTTGCATCAGCCCCACAGAGGAAAAGGGGAACTAATTATGCCTTTTAGATCAATAATATCAGGGTCAGTATTGCCATAATTTTATTTCACTTCCACTACTTTCCACAGAATTTCAAAGTGTATTTTAACTCACAGGGAATTAGTTTTCTACTAATTAATGGCAATAAATTTTATGCCACTCCAGAGCTTCATCACATGATCTCAAGCAGGATACTGCTCTACACAAGCTTCATCATGTGGCACCTTGGACGCCTGTACATCTTTATCAACAACAGAAACGCAGACAAAACTGTTTTTGGTAGTCACGATCAAGATGGAACACCAAGGTATCCAACCAAGTAACAAGTTTTCTAGAGGACAGTGAGGTCCATGTGATAGAAAGAGCTGCTCTGCAGCTGGCAGGATTTGGAGGGATGCATCTCAGAAATAAAAGTCAAACGCCATGTACTGTTCACTTCCAAGTTATCTGTGTTTACTCTCAACCATGTGACCACGAGGATGACCTCGAACTTTTCAGCGGACAGCAGTCTTTATTCATCACAGGTTTATTCTCACACTCATGACCTAAGCATGCAATAAAAAAACCAGGGTGGATGTCACGTCAGTAAGTTACTGCTAGAAGCTTTCGGTACAGGGCAGGGCCCGAGGACGGCCTTGCAGGTCTGAGCATACGATGGGCCCATCTACCGCAGCTCTGGCTCTGACAGCCCAAAACACTTCACCACCCCACTGTCGAGGGGGCCTGCGGCACCCCCGGCCCCGCCAGCGGCCCACAGGGGCCTTCCCACCCACGGCCCAGGATTTCTGCGGAAAACCGGCGGGTGGAAGTGCCGAGGACACAGAGGGGTCACGCGGCCGTGCGGATGCCTCCACCGCCTGGGGCCCGGCTCGCAGGGCCCCACCGGGCCCTCGGCGGGTTCTGCCTGCCTGTCTCCCTCCCATCCCGGACGGGGTTGTTGGCGGCCTCCCCCAAGAAGGCGGGGGCGACAGGGCGGAATCGGCGGCAGAGCGAGGTTGAGGCCGGCCCGTGGGGTGGACCCGGGCCCAGCCCCGCTCTCACCGTACTCGCTGGGCGCCGGGTCCGGCTGGAAAGCGAAGTGCGCGGCGGCCCGGCGGGGCGCGCCCGGCAGCGGGGCCAGGCGGCCCCAGAGCCCGGCGGGGAGCGCCGCGCGCAGCGCCCGCCCCGCCGCCGCCATCGCCGCGATGCCGGGCCCTCCGCCGCCAGCAGGTTCTAAAGAGGCGGGGTCCCCAGGCGGCCTCCCATTGGCCAGCGCCGCCAGGGCACGGGCCAATCAGCGGCGGCTCCGCGGTGGGTGGAGGAGTGGGAGGCGGGGAGTGTTGCTGCGCGTGCGCGCGGCACGCGGCAGCCGTGAGGGCGCCTTGAGGGCGGGGCGCGCTGCTCGCAGCCACAGCGAGAGCCAGGGGTACGATCAATACGGATAGCCGCAGGTGCAGGCGTCAGCACGGCCACAGGCCATGGCCACAGCCATAGGCACAGCCACAGCCATGGCCGCAGTCCTAAGCATGGCCAAGGGCGCCTCGCCGCACGCTCAGTGCTGTCACAGTCGCAGCTGAAACCAAAGGCTTCTGTCCCCTTTAACTCTTCTTCCACTGCAGGGGTTGTCCTGTCACCACCCCAGAACTGACAAATCCTAGGCTGGTTTGAGCTAGAAGGGACCTTAAGAGATGATATAGTTCCAAAAGCCTTGCCAGCGGCAGGGACACCTTTCACTAAGGCAAGGTTTCTCAGAGCCCTGTCCAACCTGGCCTTGAATACTTCCAGGGATGGGGCACCCATAGCTTTTCTGGGCCACCTGTTCCAATGCCTCACCATTCTTGCAGTAAAGAATTCTTTACCTAATATCCAATCTAAACCTATACTCTTCCAGTTTGAATCCATTCCCCCTTGTCCTCTCGCTACATGCCCTTGTAAAACTCTCCATCTTTCTTCTAGGCTCCCTTCACAAATATCTGAAATCCTCAAATTCTACCCCAGTAGCTGCCCCAGAAGGGTAAAAATAATTCATAGATCTGCAAATATAGACCTGTTCTACTCTGTCTCTCAAAACCTCTCTCAACTGCCCATCCAATCTGGCTCTCAGTCTGTCTTATTTTAAATTAATTTTTTCCAAGCTCTTTTCTTCCAAACACTCTGGCTCATACCTTTGATGTATTATTTTGTTGAAATTATGATATTTCATATGCACATATTTTCTTTGTCAGGTTTTATAAAAACATTCTTTCTAATGCTCTCACCAAAGTGACCACCTCACATTATTTCTATCATCCAGGTGAATCTCCTTGGTCTACTTCTGCAGCCTTCCTTTCTTCCTCTGTATACCCATCCTTGCTGCCTTTTAGTTGTCTCCAGATCAATCCTTCCCCTTTTGTCAGTGCTTCACATCTTGTCCCTGTGCATGCCTCTTCATCAACCCCTTCCTTGAGCCCCCAGTGCATGGGACAAGCTTTGAGTTGTTCTTCCTTGTTTTAATATTGTTTGTAAGACCAGCCATACTGCCTAGCATTTTTACTTTGCTCCAAGAGCTCTAACTCAAAGCTGTGCCTCAAAGAAAAGGACTAGAAATTAGAATGATGTATAAATGGCAGCACCTATTTCAAATAAGAGGGATCATATGTTACCTTGTGTGGACAGGGCCTAGTTTAAATACAGGAATATGAGATTTCATGTCTAACATAAAATATGTATAACTGTTACGATTAGATTTTCTGATTTCCAAGCCATTACTGAATATTACTGAAATGACCACAGTTCCATTTTATTGGAAAATATTGTTTCATTATGTATTTGGTAAAAAAAAAACTTTTCATGTTGATTTAGAATTTCTTAATCATTAAGATTTGTGCAAAATAAAAGGAGACCATCCACTTTCTCTTTAACATGCCTTTTACCCTTAGAGACTGCTGAAAAAGCACTCAAATTTTGAGTGATTGATCATGGGATCAAATAAGTTTGCACATATCTCAGTATATCACAGGGAAACAAGGCACTACTTACGTTTCTAAAGGGGGTGAGAATTTTAACAAATGATAGAAAAGCCATCTTTGCAATGAACAAGAAGTATAAATGTCAAATGTTGAGGTTGCTTCCAACCTCAACACATAGATGTTTGAAAAAGTTTAGTAGCTGGAAAACATCATAACCATCAAGTGATATATAATCATGTGATATGTATTTCTAATAGTGGAAGATATTACAAATATCCAAGTTTACTATTCAAATAATTGTGTTTCTTTCAGAAAACAATGTATCTGAGTGGGAGGAATTTAGCTATATTTCACATCATTGTGGCAAGATCTGCAAAACTTTAAAATGGAGAGCAATAGTATAGAAAGGAATTACTTTACATGTGAGTCTGTCATCTGTTATGTCAGTTGTTGGATCTGTGAATTGCTAAACTTATACTATAAACGGTAAGATGTATTCTTGTTATGTACAGTCAGCATATGCCATGCTGTGTTGTTTATAAAATATGGTGATGACCTTGTGGGAGATGCTTGTTTTCAGCATAGGCAGATAAAGGATGCTCCTTCCTTAGTTCAGTGACTCTTGTCTCCTACACCTGGTGCTACATGGGACTTGAAAAAAATGGTCATGTGGCCCAGTACCTTACAGAGGCAGTTATAGCATTTATGGTGGAAGAGTGGAAAGAAGACGTATCTTCAGTAAGATGTTCACCTGCTGGTCAGACCTAAGTGAAAGAGAAAAAAGTATCTGGAGATAGAGTAACACCTAAATTGTTGTTGTGTTTTGAGAACAAAAGATGGTTTGTCCACATGGCCTTGGATATTTGCACTGGTATTAAAAAAAAAAAAAAAAAAAAAAAAAAAGGGGCAATCAAAGAAGAATCAAAGAGATTTATCCAAATGTACATTGCCTGAACAATATTTTAGTGGAGTTTAGTCCCAGCCTTTATGTCTGTCCAGCTCTGATGGGGTAATAATTATATCCATGTTGTTGCTGGTATATGTTACGATATTCCAGCAACTTCGATTACATTTTGTAGACATTTTTCTCTTTTGGAAGTTGTTCAGTCACTTAGGGCCACTTCTGTTAAGTCTGTTCAGCAGAGATTAAGAGCTGAAATCAGCTGCATTCCCCATCTGTGGGGGAATGTGTATTAGTCATTTTGCACATCCTTAGTGTTGTTGACAACCATTTAAAAACTCTGGCAGGGATTACTATTATTTGTGAATAATCATGCAAAGCAATTAATGAGCATCTGATGATGATTGCAGACCCTACTGACGCAGACCAGATTATGCTCATATTTATGCCAGCATCAATCAGATGTAACTCCTTTGAAGTCCATGTTGTTGCCTCTGATTGACATGGATCTAATTGTGAACAAACTGCAATATTGGATCTGGACATAAACATATGGCTCCAAGTGTACTATTCTATTTCAAAATCTCTCAAAATTTTTACATAGCTTGCAGCTGAACCTTAAACTTTCACATTTCCTAGTAGATGTTACTTTATTTAAATTACATTTCTGTAGATGATGAAGCATCCTGGGAATTTCTGTTGCATTTCTTTGAGCATAGTTGTTTTCTTCTTACTTCTGTCTGACATGTTATAGTAAGCTGTAAGTTTTCCTCCCTGCTCTGTGGTTCATGGAAGGAATTTTGTTGCATGTTTCCACCCCAACTGTTGATTAGCTGTTTCGCCCCCTCTTATAGGAGCTGCTAGTAAGCACTCCTGTCACGCTAATCCTAGGTCTTGGCACTACAGCTGTTTTCATGCTTTGTTTGCTGTTCTACTGTCTTCCTTCTACCCTAATTATTGTCTGCTTTGTCCTTCTTTTTCTATAATGATACTTTGGAGCTGTTTTCTTCCATCCTTCCTCTCTTAGACAAATGGGGTTTTGATTGATTAGTGACAGTCATTTGTTTCTTGGATATGTGAAAAGGAAAAATTGTAGCATTTGGCCTGACTGGTTTTATTATCAGTCCTGTACAGATTCAATGTGGGAACAGAAAGGGTTGTCTTACCTCTAAGAATGAATAAGACAAACTGAACAAGACCAGAGCAGTAATGGTTTTGATCAACAGGACTTAGAAATAAATAGTTTCATCTTAGGTAGCATAAATGCCAGAAACCCTTTTGCAGTTTAGCAGAGAAATTATTATTTTCCACTTTAATAAAAAGCAGGTCAGGGCAATCTATTTGGAACCAGACAAGTTGTAGTCTGGCAGAGAGCAGAAGAAAAACGTAAAGAAGCTTTAATGGCGTAGTTTTGCACTCATTTTCATGTAAGGTCAGAAATCATCCAGTTACTTCTTCCATATGACCCACCTCTGTGGTAAGACAGTGCTTCCCACTCAGTCTAGAATAGTAACTGTGGGTTTCATCACCAATTGCTTTTTAGATTTTTAAACACTGCACACTTAAGTTGAAGAAAGTCCTATTTTAAATTACATGAGTGATTCATAACATTAAGTGAATCAAGGCTAGAAACTGCAGTGTCTATCCATAGAGACATTATTCAGGTTTCTTTATATGATATTTCAATATTTCATAATTACAGGATGAGAATCCCACTCCTCTGTTTAATTCAATCAGTTCTAATTGTCTTGAAACCACAGAGCATATTTAACTCTATTTTCTACTGACTTAATCTAGAAATACCTGTACAGGGAAATGATTTCTAGTGGTTGACAGCTCATAATTCTAATGCCAAAAAAAGTCATAATGAAATCCAAAAGGAATGGGGATCATGTTTTTATCCTGGGGATAGTTAAATGTAGGAACAATTTACCTGAGAACATGCTGGATTCTCATCACTTCCACTCTTCAAATCATAACTCGATTTCTTTGTAGAAGATGTACTGTAGCTCAAACAAAAACTACTATCTTTATAGCAAAACTACTGGGTGAAGTCATACTGAGATAATCTTATTAATACCTTGCAGTTCTAAAATACCTGTTGTTCTGTAATAACTGAGGATTGTTATTTGACTGGTCAAGAAAGTATGCCAAAAATCTTAATCAGATTCAGAAACAAGTGGAGTGATGGATTGAACGTATTTGTGTGTATGTATGTATATATGTACATACGTACATATAGCTGACATTATAAGCAGTGTTCAAAAAACAAATATACAGAGATGGCTTTAAGTAATGGTCGTGTGATTTAAAGAAGTCACATTTGTATCCCATGAGGTCCCAACAAGTTTCCACAGTGTTCTGTCTGCTGCTGGCAGGTGCTGCTCTAGAGATAACCGTGTACCAAGCAACACGTTCAAGAGGTTTAAATAAGTGTTTGAGGTAACATTCACCTTGCCACAGACTGGCCTTTAGCTGCTTATCAGAGTGGGAGCTGTGATCAATTAAAAAAGTAATAAATCTCTCCCCATAATGTTAATATCATTTCTAAAATTAAACATACTGAATGTGCACTCTACCAGCCAGTGAACAAGTCCTACTGAGGCCATATAATTGTAAAATATGTCAAACTTTCACATGTGGAGACATCCATTTCTGTGCATCACCTGGCCATTTGTCGAACTAGGATCACTAGCCAGAGAAGCAGTATTGCATAAGTCAGTGCAGTATCCAGACCCATGTTTGACTGCTGTTAAGCATTAGAAGATTGAAGAGAACTGTATTCAGAGTGTGAATAATCAAAGCTACCCAAAATTAGATCATACTTCAGGGATACCTGTGCTACTAATTTTATAAGAGCCAAATCCCATACTATGCTGTCAGTTTTCCTAAATTTATTACAAACTGTGAGGGATTTTTTCCTTCTACATAACTCTTCCTTTTAGTTTGACCATCTGTGCAGTTACAAAATGTTCTAGGTATTTTTTTCTAGACTAGGTTTCAGGTATTGGTTCACGTTCAGATTCTAATGCTGCTTTTAGTGTGGCACTGCTGTCTGCACCACTGCAGTCACCCACTTGCAGCTGTCTTTAAATAAAGTAGTTGATTATGGTATTTATTATTACTTCTCTTTTCCTTTACCCAATCAATTTTCTTCATCCCAGCAGAACATATCTAGGTGGATTTTTTAATTTTAATATAGAGTGTATCTTCCTATATTTGCTTTTGACTAAAGATTTTCATCACCAGAGTACCTGAAAATTCTGTGGTGAAAAATCCCGAACTTTCATCTTTCTCTATATTTAAAGAAATATATCAAAGTCTATTAGAAATAGCATAAATTGAGAATTGTCTTACTGGTTTGTAATTTTTCATGTATACCATTAGGTGGCAGGGAACAATAAAGATTTACTTGATGAAATGCATATGTTGAAATACAGATCTATCAGATTGGTCTCTCCACCCTTTTTGATTCAGATTTCCTACTGTGAACTGTCAAGATCTTTGTTTAGCTAGTTATTGAATGACTTACCAACCAGCTCACTGCTTTCATCAAAACTGCTTCAGATTTCATTTTTGTGCAATCCTTTTGTGAAATAAGAAAAAAAAAAAAAACCCAAGGCATACTCACCCCATTGGCAGCTCCTTAAAAATTAAACAGCACTGTTGTGTATCTACTTCTAATCTCTGCTTCTGGTCAGGCTAAATCTGACTGCTGGAAGTAGCCCCTAGGCCAGTCTAATTCAGTAAGCATTGGTGGAAGACAAGAAATTTTATTATTCTTTTGAGAGCCTTGGTTGTAAGGGCTATGCTTTTGTCTTGGTCTGGCTATAAATAAGGACATTTTACATAGCATAGGTACAAAAGGATTGAACTGACAAGGCTTAGACACCCAGGCTGACAGAAAACAGCTACAAGTAAAAAGAGAATTTATACTGCTAGCAACTTTTATGTCTCTAAATCTAGCTGGCTACTGATTTTAGAATTGCAATGGATGTCACTGGTGAGAGGGTAGGTGGCAGGAATCACAAGGCAAGGCTTGTCTGCTTGATAACTCACTCAATGATTGATATATGGGAAGTTAATTGCACTATGAGTGACTCTGTAGGAGATAAGGAAATCTATGCTCAGCATTTCCCAGAGATGTGGAATTAAATCCCTTGCAAGAGTAGCCCCTAAAACATTTATTCTTGTTCCCTCAAACTCATCAAGTGCTGTTGGTAGGAACTGTGCCACAGATATTGTCACACCTGCTTAACTGGAAAGACCTAAAGCAGATTTTTCCATATGTTTATGTAATAATCTAGTGCCAAATAAATAACAATTCCAGAAAATAGTATATAGCTGCAGTTTGCCATTCCTATTTGATAAGATAACACCTGAAAGGAAGAGAAGCACAAGAGAGATATTTTGTTGATTTGTTATTGATTAGTCTGATACGCAAAGAAATTCAGCTCAATGCAGTTTTAACATGGCAGTGACAGTAAAGTGACAGTAAAGAGATAGAAATCCATTAGTCACAGAAAAATGTGTGGTAGCAACTCAGAGAACTCTTAACAGTGTGATTCTTTTGTGTCAAGTAATTGCCTCTGGAAGCAAGGAGTCCTTTGTTCCTCCTGTTCAGCCCCAGCATTGCCTGAGACCACTGACAGTAACTACACAAGCTATAACCTCACTGTTTGTGAAGTGTCTATGTCTGCTTGAGTTAGAATTCAATATTTTTAATCTTAGTCTCTGAGTTTTGGTAATTGTGTTGTATCCACACAGTTCTGACATAGGCAATCTTGTGGGAAATTCTATCTGAAGCAGGAATCTTCAATAGTTAAAAATGCCAAACCCAATAATAATGGTGGTACCACAAGATGAATTAAGCAACAGATTCTATTAACTTGGATTGCAGAAAATCAGATTCCCTCCAAATATAAATACTCAATGCTTGTGCACATCACAGTCCCATGGCCACCATGGCTGTCAGCATAAAAGGTGGGTCATCTTCAACAGCAATTTCTTTCCTTCACAAATAATAGTGACAGATTTCAAAAAGCTGCCAAGCAGGATTGAATCTAGTTCAACATGCTATCAGACTTAGCATCTGACAGCAGTATTGGTAGTCCCAATGGATCAGTCTAGCAGTCAATCTATAGATCACTCTGCCCTGTTTCTGCCTTCTAACTGTGTAGATCACTGACGTCCCAGGAAAGATGCAACATAGCCCTGCAGATCATGGGAGGGAAGCTGCAGTATGTTAGGAGATTGAGCTTGCACCCTGTGTGAAATCAAACAAGAAATATTTTTTCTGGTGCACTGTGAGTTGTTCAATAGTCAAAAATTTTTGTCTTTGAGAGACTGATGGAAAACAGGAGTCACTAAGCAAGTGTGTTTCTCAGAGGGAATTGTGTTCAGTGGGACTGCACAGGCTCTCCTAAGGACAGGCTGCTGGGAACAGGTGGGTGCTATGCATTGCAATATGCAATGCAAGCTGTATGCACATTGCAATTTGCCCCTGGTATCTGCAGCACTGTGAGCCCTGGGGTGGATTGCACATGAACTGATCTGTGTTTGCACATCCTGATGCTGCTGCTGCACTTGCACTAGCACAGAGCCTAAGGGATATGGGTTAATGCTGCAGCAGTGGTGGTTTACTTATCTTTGTGGGAAAGGGAGGCACAATCATAACCACCAAGCTGATCACTTATTGTGCCTTATGTTTTTAAAACCACAGATAAGTAGTATCAAGTATTTGGATATCCACAAAAGAAAGGTCTTCCAAGTCTGCATAATTCAAATGCAGGTTTCCATATGCCTGAAGCTAGGAAACATTATTTGTATGTTATCAGCCTGTTTTCCTTATGATGTTCTTTACAGTTTTATGAGAAATGTCAAGAGTTGCTTACTGAGCTGAGCCAAAATCCTGAATATTTCTTTTTGTACCTTTGGTTCTTTCATTGTTGTACAATCAGATGTGAAAGTCTGCTCAAGAAGAGGATAAATATTTTCTGAGATATTGTCATATTTTGAGAATGTAAGGACTAAACAAGCAGTCTTCCTGGACTCTGCTTAGAATTTACAGTTGTTTTACAAGAGTAGGCACAACCACCTTTTTGATTTCTCCTAACCTGTATCCAAGAGGGCAAAGTTCAGCCCCCTTTGCAGGACTTTCCATCTTTCATCTACTTTCTGAGATGGATATAATAAAAAAAAAGAACTTGAAAAATCATCTACCTCAACCCTCCTACCCTCCCTCAAAAAAAAAGAATAACAAAACTACTGGTGTTCTGTATCATCTCCTTTTTATAGAAAGCACCAAACAGTTTGATTTTGTTTTTCTTAAACTGCCTATATAATAAACTGTAGATTTGTACTTTCCAGTGCTTTCTTTTGAGGAGCCCTCAGTAAACTAAAACATATTTCAGACTGTAAAACCATTGGTCCAAACTAACTCAGATTAGTGAATGAAAACAGTTTCCTTTGAAAGAGGGATCTCAGGCAGAACGGTAGAAGCAAGTTAGCTAGGGAAGTCAAAGTATTTTGGAGGTCAGCAGAAGAAAGTATATTTCCTATGATGACTTTGCAAACACTTATGCTATCTAACATCTTTTTCTGTCTTCCTGATAGGCTTCTCACATCAACCAGAAACGAGATTAGTGGAAAGAAAGAAGCATGCTTTCCTAGTACACTTTCCTTAGCATGCCGAAAAGATGATAGCAAGAAGTAGGATGAGATAGAAAACAGGAGTGGTTTTGCTCAGGTCTGAAGATACTGGAATGATTTACATTGCAGTAGAAGAATGCCTAGGGTTGTTTTCCTTCAAATGTGCCAGAAGGTGGTACAGGACCTACTGGTAGTTTCATATGTATTGTCAAAGCTACTGCCTACGACTGCATGCATTCAGCTTCTTGTGAAAGACTGTTACAGGCAAGACCAAAGGAAAAATTACTCTTGCAAGCAATGCACTGCTTGCCCAAAAAAAACAACAGCAAGGGTGGCTTGTGTAGCAATTTGTAGGAGGAGATCTGAGAATTTTCGTCCTTTCTTTAAGGCTAGGATCTAGGAAACTAATCTGAAGGGTAAGAGAGGAAGAAGGATGCAGTTGCAAAATTAAAACAAAAAAAAGACTAACTGATAGAGAAGAAAAAATTGAGAAATTAAATTGCAGTAATGAAAAGGGATATGAAAAATCAAGCAGATGATGGAATGGCAAAAGAGAAAATTAGGGAAGACAGTTGCAACAGAGGAGAGAGAGATATGGTTGAGATAGCTAAGAGGTGGAGTCCCAGACAGAGCAATGAAGTCTTATGTGGTACTGGCATAAAACAGGAAACAAAATGACCTCCAGGTGAAGGAGAGAACAGATAGAAGCAAATCTGAGATTCACCTCTGTATCAAAGAGATTCATTAAGGAGTTCAAGTGAGCATAATGTTAGCTCATCAGTCAAAAACAAGAGAGTGAGATGTGGACCAGATGTTGCAAACTATCAGAGTAGGGATGGCAGGTGGAGCTGCCAGGGGCAGATGGATAGAGGACACCACTGTTGTCTACAAACATCTTGGGTATCCAACACCTTGAGTGAGACAAGCAATTTGAATGATACTGGTAGTAGAAAGAATGTGCATATAATAAAATGTTAGTAATCTAGAATTGAAATTAGAAACTTCTGGAATTAGAAAGTTCCTAACCATCAGATCAGGAGCCTCTGTCCCATTATGTGCTGTCCTATTAGGAATAGGATATGCAAACACATCCTAGATTATCTTTCAGGTTGAGCTTGATAAATTTGGGGATGCAATCTTATACACAATTGATATCTACAATGAGTGAGACCAGATTGGATGTTGTAGGAGGACC
>VZTT01075764.1:29803-40865 GCA_013400855.1 Buphagus erythrorhynchus
TGAAAACCTATAACCTTTTACTCCAGTTAACACTGTTTAGTAGCAGCCCTTTTCTGGGACAATACCACTCTGGAATAATGCCACTTCAATTTATGTGGCTGGTCCACACTCTGTAAGGTGTCATTCAACCAATTTCGCTGTAAGAGCATTGTTTCTGGCACTGCAGATCCATTTTAGTTCAGGTTCTGCAATGATGGTGCTGCAACAAAAGCAGCTGAGCCTTAGCCAACAGCAGCCTCCTCCATTGCACAGTCATAACAAAAGTGGGGAACTGGATTTCATTTCAGAGAGAAATAGAGCAGNAGTCTTGAGAGGAAACCACAGGAGTTTGTAATAAGGTCATTAAAAGAGTTTATTATCATAGTCAAAAGGAGGCTGAAGTAAGGTTTCACAGGCAATTTGAATTTACTTTTTCATTCTTGATTTTGCAAATGTAGGTTTATTCTAACAATTTAAAAATATTGTTATACACTATTTTGAAGAAGTCATCAGTGGGAGAGGAGAGGTGTCCCTGAGTGAAAGGTCTGCCTGGGTCATCAGCAGCAGTATCTGGCACGCTTCCAGCAGCTGAGATCACACTCTAGGTAATGGCAATACTGTCATCTCCTGGACGCTAGAGGGGGATGGATACACATGCTTCCTCGGTGGATTTCACAGCTGGACAAACAGTGCTTGTTTTCAATCCCAGAAGCTAAAGAAAGTGGTGACAAACCTTTCTTCGTTGCTTCTCTCTCCCTGTCTCTCCCTCTTTCTATCTTTTTCTTTTTTTTTTTCCTGGAGTAGAGATTTTCTGTTGACATCCTCTTGCCTTTCCTGGCTCACTGGTGCACAAGNTTTTTTTTTTCCTGGAGTAGAGATTTTCTGTTGACATCCTCTTGCCTTCTGTTCATTTCTGTCTCTGCTTCTTCATTCCAATGCATTATTTCCATTGACTTCTAAAGGCTGTCTGGTGCTGTGTCTTTCCACTTTCCAGGGAGAGCTCCTGTTTTTGCTCTTAACCTCTGCTCGCAATCCCTCACCTCTCCTGTTCCTGCCAGTTCCTTGTACCTGCACTGCCTCCAAATTCATGTGACACTTCAATACAATAAATAAAGGTGTTTACTCTGTCCTCAGCAAGACAGTGGTACCTCAGCCCCTTTGAACAGGATACCAAGATAAGATCTGCTGATCTTCTGAAGAATCTGCTGAGCACAGCGAGGTGAGATCCATGAGTATCAGATCTTATGGGATTTCCATTTGAAGCCTAGTATTTGCCTTCATGGTAGACGGTGAAATGATCTTGAAAACCCAAGACATTGACCACAATCTTCCCTGTGCAGCAGTAGGCACTCTTTCCAGACATGGTTACATAGACTCACACCAGGCTAAAAGAATCATCAGCAAGTACAGCATTGTCTTCCAGATGAACCAAGCCATGGGAACTTGTTGGCATGGTGCCCTCCAATTCAAGGAGAGCTGAGTTGAAGCTATTGTATATCATGTAGATAAAGTCAAAGACCTTGAACAGATTTTGATAATAATGCTGTGAGCAGGGACAGATGGTGTGCTCTCATTAGCCTGAAATTCAGGCTATAGAACCATAAACCATGTCCTGAGTTCAGGTTGTTGGTGAGTCATTAAGCAGGCCTTTGACTTATGACGGTAAGCTGGATTCTACATAGAAATGAGCTCTGTTAATAAGCTGCTTCTATCCCTCTCTCTTCCTTTTTTTTGTTCAGCCTTTTTGCTCCTCTCTCTAAGCCCCCATGACTGTTTTTCATTATGCATATTTTCTGTGCACTTGACCTTTCACTAAAATTCCTCACTCTTCCCACTGAGCTGAGGGTATTCCTTCCCCTCTCTATGCTCTTCAAACCAGCAGTGGGAGCACTGAGATGAGTGCATAGCCCTTCTTCCCTTTTCTATTGGAGAAGCTGCTGCATGTGCAAGGCCAGCTGAGCCCTGCTCCTTCCACCCCAGCCTGTGCTGCACTGTCTGGGTGCAAGTGGAGCATCTGTAGTGGAGGTA
Organism: Buphagus erythrorhynchus; assembly: GCA_013400855.1. Taxonomy (NCBI): domain Eukaryota; kingdom Metazoa; phylum Chordata; class Aves; order Passeriformes; family Sturnidae; genus Buphagus; species Buphagus erythrorhynchus. Next base: position 31,811 of record VZTT01075764.1, read on the forward strand.
GAAGCTTACAGGACTTGGGAGGTGTTTGAACTGGTATGTCTGCTACCAAATGATATTGTAGATACCAAATATACAAATGCCAGTTTTGGATGTATTCTCCTTGCTTAAATCTTAAGAAGAACAGACAAAAAGCAAATGTCTGGAACTAATGTTTTCATTCAGCATCACAAACAGCTAACCATGGAATATCCTGTTACCCTGCACCAGCAGATCTGTGGTAGTACTATCGAACCATTTTAACAAAAGAGAAGCTACTGAAAACTTCTACTCTGAGGGCTTTCCATGGAAAATATCAGTCCAAAAATCTGCAATTATGAAAGGTTTAGTTAGCTTAGGGACATAGGAAGGTGAGTTGTGTTTACTGTAGTGGTTCTTACTTCCATGATCGCTACTACCCAGGGGCTTAGTTGGTTTGTCTTGTTTGGGGTTTGCTTCTTCCCTTTATTTTTGCAATTTACTCCTCGATTAACAAAGTGGGAGAAAAATGTATGTTCTTTTGTCAAAACTGATAGGTACTAAACCCTTATTTTTCTTTTTTCCTTAGTTGTTTGACTTCAGAACTCATTTCAACACCCATGTCTGCTGATGTGCATTTTTACATATATATATATTTACAAGTTCTTTTTCCTTCGACTTTAGCTTGACATTCTGAGGAATCCTAAGCTATCATACTCTTTGTTGTGCTGTCTGTCTGCCTGTCTGTCAGCCCCCATTTGGTGAATTTGAGCCCCCTTGCCAAGCAAAACTAGGTTGGATCCACTACTGAAAAAATTCAGCAATTAATGCCCTTAAGTTTCATGGAAACCATTGGGAGAGAACTGGGACAGGAAATGGATACAAATAGCTTCCCCTGTTGCAGCTAAAGTATAAGCTCAATGTTTTTTTTCATCCTGACAGGTGGGCAGTCAGCGCACACATTGCTTGGCACCCACCCCAACACATGCTGCCTCTTCTCCAGCCAGACAGGTAGGAGACAGAGACATTTTTGGGGCATGCCATAGTGCATTTGGAGGTGGAGACATGGAACTCTTGCAATGAGAGATGTAGGAACAGATTGTACACATCTGTAGGAAACCGTATTTTAGCATTTCTGCTGTCCAAGGAATATCTGACATCTATTTGGAAGGAAGTGAGGGTGATTATAGAAGGGTGCAGCCAGGGCTAAAAGGGAAAAGGTCTTAAATGTGTAGGAAACTGGGCTACATTAGTTCTGCCGCTTATGACACAGTAACTTTCAGCCTTTGTTATTCCCATTCTGGAAACAACCCTGAACAGCTTTTGTCCAGTCAACAAATTTTTGATTCATGTTGTTTAGTTCCTTAGTTAGGAAAGGACTTTTTAAATAATGGGAGAGGGATTCAATGCCCACAGCTGACTGCAAGACTTAGAAAAGAACCTATAAGAAAGCAGTGAGTAAGGGAGAGCTCCATCCAGCAATTACAGCCAAGGACTAGAGTTCTCAGTGGAACAGAAAATGTATTGGGATCAGGGACTGACAAGGAAAAGGAAGGATTTATACTGATTTTACCATTGACCAGCCTTTTATGTATCTATCTTCAACTAAATAAAATTTACCATTGCCCCTGTTCCTTAAAGCGAAAAGCATAAACAGCTGAAAAAATGCTCACTAGAAATAATACAGTTGAACCTAGCACAACTGGAAAGTATGCTGGTGCTCCTAGACAATGTTTAAATACTTAGACTAACTTTTTTTTAAAGCACACAGTATCATGAAATGCTTAATTTTCTCTGCTTTTAATTCTAAAATGTTACAAAAATACTTCATCATTGAAGGATATACGGGTTACAAATATGCATCAATGATTTTTTTGAATGTGTTTATTTAGCTCATATTATTCTCTCATCTCTTCAAAATTAAATATTTTATTGCTCAGATGTCATTTATTTTCAAAGCCAGCCTGGCTTGATATATAGGGTTTCTATAAGTAGTACATTTAGGGTGGCCTCTCCTAGGATGGGCCTGAAGAAGAGCTCTTCAATAGCATCTGCATCAATGTCTCGAAGAGATGTGATTAGCTGAAGAATCGAAGCAAACCTGCTGAGGTTTCCATGGAACACTGTTGAAATAAACTCCATCAGGGCTTTCTGAGCTTCCTGTTGCAGTGATTGTACATAAGGGAGACATTTCAGGACACGACATTCTGTCAAAACAAAAAGTAAAATAACAAATCCTGAATAAACACTTCTGTTCTATGCCCTTTGTAATGATGGGTGTCTGGATTTATGGCTTATAGCACTACTTTCTCTATAGAAAAAATAAACACTTTCTAAACATAATGTTTTGGAAAAAGAAGGTGTGTGTAGCTCAATAATTTGAATAAGCATTGGGCAGCATTGTAAGCACATTAGAATCTAGCCCATTACATTAAAATCCAGCTTTGAAATGGTAACATCAGGTAATTTTGACTCAGTACAGATGGAGAAGAAGTTTCATAGTGTTGGCTACCCACCAAATGATGCTGAGATAGTAGTATGGGCAGATGGAGATGTTCCAGCTCTAATCTACCCTACCTAGGTAACATCAGGAGATGGAGATGCTGGTTTGGAGCAGTGAGCCGTCTCACAGCCTGAAGACGTAGGTTTCCAGTACAGCCAGCCCCATCTCCATCCTATTGTTGCCTCTGCTTACTAGACTAATCTTGGGCACTGAGGTTCACCATACTATCTGGGTATTTTCATTTACAGTCTAAAAAGAGCAAGAGGGGTGTGTCAGCAAGAGGAGTGCCTGAAGGAGAGATCTTTGCCCTATGGAGTCATGGTCTTGAAACTCAGTCACATACCTCCCATAGCATGTGACCTGCTGGCTCGCTGAGGGTGTTTGTGAGTGCCAGAACTCAGTGCTAAGGACACCTTGTGTTCATCCTTTGCCTCTGGGGGGATTGCCTTGTCATGTAGCTCTCAGCAACCTATTGCCTCCTGTCCTCACTCTCTAAGGATATCTTTTCTCTCCTAGAATTGTTGCAGTGTGGACAGAGGATAGAACACACTATTTGGCATCTTTTACAGTGACTGACTCCATACCTCCCTGGAATAGAATCTGAACAGCTCACACCAGGTGTGTTCCATACAGGATCATTCATTTCAGTGTGGGAAGTTCAGCATTCTTGCCTAGAGCCCTGTACCAGGACAAAACCAGCCTGGATGGGTTTCCTTCCGTCTGTAACTGGCTGCCTGTTGTCAGCCCTCAGCAGCTCTCTTCTTCCTAGACATCACTGCCAGAGGAGAAGCCTCAGCCAAACCTGCAGCCAGGCTAGCCAGAAATTGAGAGTTTGGAAAAGTCATCATCTCCCCCAGGATTACCAGCGGCTGCAAGCTGTGAGGATGATTCCAAATGTTAGATTTTTCATGGAAAGGAAATTGTCAGGATTTTGTGGGTTCAAGATGAAGTCACAATAGTTTATATCTCTTCAAATATACTTAATTTACCCATCTGATATTTTTTCTATGTAACCAAACACTGGTTTTAATTTACATATAATGAGACACTTCTTGTTCTGAGATCTGTTGTAATAATATTCAGTCAAACACATGTTTCCAGCTGAACTGTAAACTGATTGAGTATCTTTTTTAACAGAAGCCTTGTCACAGCCTTGATGGAGTTTTTGAATATATGTGTGTACATAAACATGTATTTGTATGGCACTGACATAATAACAGCATTGTTTTTCACTGTTCCCACCTTTTCACCGTGCAGTCCCAATTGCTCTTCAGACAACTGTCAAACACACAAAAATGTTTCCACCTCGCTCTGTGCTGTTCCTGTGTGGCAGAACAGTCCTATCTGCTCCTTCCTTTGACTTGCTGCCTTGGTCCAAGTAGAGAAGGCCTTGCAGCTGGACCCTTCACCCACAGATACTGAGACAGCTCCAAAGCCACCCAGCCAAAGCTCCCCTGGGAAGAGTGGGGATGCCAATATGTTCTGGAGAGTCTGGATTCTGTCGATGCAAGGAGCTGGTATCTCCTCAGGGGCTGGTGCACAATTTCTTCTTCGCAGGTTCTTAGTGGCCCAAATGTGGTCAGTCAATGACCCAGCCAGAGCCTCCCACACAGAGGTGCTGCACAGATTCTGTTGTTATTTCTAGCTCTGGGGGCCTCAGCATAAGAAGGATGTGAACCTGCTGGAATGACTCCAGAGGAGGGCCCTGAAGATGATCAGAGGGCTGGAGCACCTCTCCTACGAGCACAGGCTGACAGAGTTGGGGTTGTTCAGCCTGGAGAAAAAAAGGCCTTGGAAAGACCTTAGAGTAGCCTTCCAGTACCTAAAAGGGCTTTACAAGAAAGCTGGACAGGAACTTTTTACAGGGGCCTGTAAGGCTTAGGTCAGATGTGTAGGCAGAACTCCTTTACTATGAGAGCGTTGAGGTGTTGGAACAGCTTGCCCAGAGATGTTGTGAATGCCAAAACCCCAAAAGTTGGCCAGAAGGCCAGGCTGGATGGGACTTGGAGGAACCTGGTCTAGTGGAAAGTGTCCCTCCCAATGGCAGAGGAGTTGGACTACATGACCTTTTTAGGGTCCCTTCCAACCCAAACTATTCTATAATTCCCGTAGGAGGAGCTACACTCCATTGTGCTGCCTGCCACCCTCTTGCCAAAGGGATTTTTCTAATGATAGTAAGCACAATGTCTGTGCCACAAGAGACCACTCAGGGTACAAGCAAAGCTTTGCATAGTTGTGATGCTTCTTATCCAAGCAATGGCTACTACAGCTGCATGCCTGGAAGTCCTGTTGAACTCCAGCTCATGACCCTGCTCTGGATCTGGCCCTTCCCCATTGCTTCAGTCAGTTTTGGTGGTCCCAACAGAAGTAAAACATTAAGGGTGGTGATGAGGTACTCCATAATCCAAAAGAGAGTTAGTTTACCATTGTCACTGCTGGTGACTTCCTGAAATTCTTTTGGAACTGAGGCCTGCAAAAATAGTAGCATTTTGCCAAACATCAAGCCAACTCGAAAAGTTTGAAAATGTGTTGCAAATATGTAGAAAACATTTCCTGAGTTTGGTGGAAAGTGTTGAAAAACTATTAAAAGTAGTAGTTGTGAAACAACAGCTGTACAGATTTGATTGCAGCAAAGGGTGGTTTGGGCTGTGTATAAGCCCTGACTACCTGTTTCAGCCCAGAGCTAGATGGTGACTCTGTTTTATATGGAGACCTAACTGAATCTAAGCTTAACTGGTGTTCTCCAGGCAGCCTTCTGCAGCTCATAGAGAAATATTCCAGAGAATAGGATCATCCCACCTAAGAGCTGAGTGTCATTCCGGAAACTGTGGAATGTGTCTGCAGACAGCATCAAGGGCTGCTGGCTCTCTCATACAGCACCCTGGGGAAGCAGCAGACCTTAGAAGGCACAAATCCAGAGCATAACCCTGCTTCTGCTACTTTCTCCTTAAGTGAAAATTGCATTTTACCCACAGAGAAAATAAAAATGCCAGCTAGTTAAACTGCGTAAGCTGCTGCAGATGAGGCCTTTCTCCTCTTATCATCCCCCTAGATATAACCAGGTTTCTTTTAGCCTGATTTCATTGTGAAAAAAGCTTGCACTGAAACTACTTCTTCTGGTTTGATGCTGTGGCATAGACACTCAAGGCAATACCAAGCATCTGGATGACATTACACCACAAGAACCAGAATCTGAATCCCATTGGAAACAAATATAAAGTCACACAGCCCTTGAGCAGCCTATAAACCATCCACCACAAGAAATAAAATGGAATAACTGAAGCATTCAAGTATCCTTTTGGTGCAGTCCCAAGTACAGCACACTGCTGACAGTGCAGCCAACAGCAGCGATTGCTGTGGAAGGAGCTGGGGATCTGAGCCAGAGCAGGCTGGAGTCAATAAGTCTTTCCATTTACTTCAGTGTACTTAGAGCTCAGCTTTTAATGACTCATGCACTCCGTGGTGCTGACCGAGGCAACCTTTCTTCCTAAGGAGCCTGAACTTGGCATCAGAAGTGAGAGGATGCAATCAGTAGTCTTAGTTTGCTCTGTGACTGCTGCCCCAGGCTTTGAATGTAGAGATACTAAATTATATAAATAAATGATATAAATACATAAAAGCTGTGTAACCTCAACACAGCATCCTTTCACCTCACTGATGAAAATCAGATGGTTATCTTCTCCAGTGTTCTTGTTACTGAGGAAGCCTTTGTTAAAATTCTTCTAAAGCTCACATCATGTACCCATGTACTATCTCTCCTTTGCTATGATGAGAGGGTGAGGCTACTGTATTACCTTTGAACTGGAAGTCAGTTTGAAGTTACACACCTAATTCTTTATGACCTAAAATTTGTCTAATAGAGGTTGTTTTGGCTTACAGTGGGTGATGTACTTGACATATCCAAGGAGCCAAAATAAACCACATCAGGCAGAAAAATGGTTAAATCATGAAATACAGGTTTTTGAGAACATATAACTAGATTCATAGAAAAGAGTAAAACTAAGCATTTGTCTATATGTAAATAAAAATGTCAAATATCTTTCTAGGTACATAATCATTTGTGTAATTTCTGGGAGAACTTACCAGAATTAAAAAGAATAATTCCTTTAAGATAGGCATATTCTTTTGCACTTATGTCCAGGTCCCAGAACTTCCACAATAAATTCTTCATCTTTTGAACTTCTGCTAAAGATGCTCCTCCTGATGAGCCACCCAATTCATTTGTAGCTGTTGAAGGCTGATTGAGGAGGATTTTTTTCAATAAACTGGTGGCTGGCATCTCTCTCAGGTCAAAATCTACCCCTTCTTGTGCCATGCCCAGGACAAAAAGAGGGGCCCAGTTCTGTTGTAAGAGGACAAACTGATCCTCCCAAGGCAAGTGATAAAAAGAAGGTAAGTTTCTAATAAAAGTTGAAGTCTTCAACAGCACTTCAGAAGCTCTTCTGCATGTGGCTTCTGGTGTTCTCAGGACAACTCTTCTGCTGTCCAAACAAGGGCAGCCTTTGCTTCTTGTGGAGCAGTGGGGACTGCCATGCTGCTGGTGCCACTTGGTCTCACTTCCATGCTCTTTGTTAAGGATCTGGTACAGGATGCTTTTAGAATGGTGTGTCTCACACGGACATTTCCCAGATTTCTCAGCTGGGATCTTGGTGGCCATGGAGGCAGAGTTCCCTGTGGCAGGAAGCAACATGTCTGGAGCTATATGTGGGCAGTTCTGCCACACAGGGAGGCATTGTTGGTTATATACACATGGGCAGGTGTTGGAAAGTAATATGACCCTGATCCATAAGGTTACCTTGAACTTGTGTTACCTTGCCCCAGTGTGTTTTGAACAAGGCGTGGCTGCAGGCTGCTGGTGTTCCTGGGCTGCTGTAGCCCCGGGGGAGTGAGTGGCATGGGGCAGTCCTGGGGACAGTCCTGGGGATGGAAATCCTGTGTTTCAGAATTACCTCATGTTTCTGTGAGATTTGAGAGAAACTTCAGAGAAGGTCACTGTTGGAGCTTGTGACAGTGTTCTCTCTTGCATTTCACAAATGATAATTTCAAACACAGAATGTGAGGGCTTGGAGTCATAGAACTGATTAGATTGGAAAAGACCTTTCAGATCATTGAGTCCAGCCATTAACTCAGCACTGCCAAGTCCACCATTAATCCATGTCCTCAAGTGCCACTTTTACATGCTTTTAAGTGCCTCTAGGAATGGTGACTCTATCATTTCCCTGAGTAGCCTGGGCCCTTGAGCATTGATTTAGAACAAGATGACACAAGACATCCAGCACAGTTTCCTCCTTCAGAATATTTCTCCCAGACAGGCTGTGTAATTAAATTTTCCTCATAGAAACCGATGAAGAAAAAAAGGCAATTCATACTACTGTACATGTGAACTTTTGTAGCAGCTCAAGAGCTGAATGATTGAATTGTCAGTACTCTTCAGTCAACATCAGGGAACACTAGATAGCAGGAATGAAAGAAACTCAGCCTTAATAAGAAGACATTGATACTTCAGGTTGTGGATGCTTCACACGCTACTCTCTTGCTTGCTTTTATACAGGAAAAAAGGTACTAAGATTTTTTCACCAAGCATGATGCTTATGCATTCCCACCATCCGAGCTCTTAGCATGTCTTAGCAAAAACTGAGCATTAAAAAGCAACAACTTGAAGGTCTTCATCTGCCAGACCTCCAAGCCTTTGGTGTGTAAAGCCCTCCCCCCCTCACCTACCATCAGATGCGTAACTGCAAATTTGTGTTCTGGTAAACCAGGTTTTTGGGGGTTTTTTCCATGATGGGCCATTCAAAAATTACATTTCTTTACTTCTTAGTGGCATTTATGTTGCAAAATTTTCCCCTTCTGAGAAGACTAAAAGTGGAGGAAGAGGTGACTGCTCCAAAGTTGAGAAATTTAGGAGTGTAGTGCTGCTGAGGTGCAGCTACTACTAACTGTTGTGGAGGTTCAAGGCACACACAGCACTGAATACCTGGTGGTATTTGCTTGCCCACTTCTCCATTCATTCAACAGCTTCCTGTTGCTGTCCATTGCTGGGGTATCAAAGAGCTTTGTAAGTTAAATCACACAGCAACAGAGAAGTCCCCAGGAAGTCTCATGGTTCTTATTCATGATGTAAAATTCAAGCTGGGTCGGTTTCAATGGAATGAACTCCAGTTACATGGCCATTGCCATCTGAGGTTCAGCATGAATTACACTGGTTGGCTAATGGCTGTACTGGAAAGAGAGACTGAGCTTGCTAAGATCATTATTGCAAAGTGTTTGCATGTGAAAAGAAGTTCTGTCTCCTGACTGCTGGTGAGCGTGGTGGTGTTTCAGTAATCTAGGCAGCAGAGTTCTGAGCAACCCTGTTCCTGTCCTCAAGAGCAACATCTCATGGCTAACCATTTCACTCTCTTGGTTCAAATTGGTTTTTTCCTACTTTTTTTTTCCTTCTGAGGTCTGCATCAGTCATATGCAGAGTCCTGATGTCAGCAACATATGGTATTGGATATCATTTCTATTTGTCATCATTTATTTCGTTTGGCTGTGTATAGATCTAAGAGGCAGAAGCAAATTACATTTCTTTCTATCAGAAGTTCCTGGTATATA
>VZTT01075764.1:40879-58648 GCA_013400855.1 Buphagus erythrorhynchus
ATGAGCTGCCTAGGACGCATTACACATTATCAGCTTTCCTGAGGAAATGATTACTAAGAATTATGAGTCAACATTGAATTGCAGGTGAAACTGATCCTGCTTGTCCTGATTCAAAATTGCCAGAAATGAACTTTCTGCATGACCTGATTTTCTCAAAGGTAGAAGACCAGCAGCCAAATTCAGCTCTATATTCATAAATTAGGCAACAGTTAATTTTTCTTTCTAAATCTTACCTATAGAATTGTTGGAGCCACTTGCACCTAGATACAAAGCATCTAAGTCTTGATGCTACAGTAGCAATGCTTCGTACTTTCAAATGTTAAGGAAGCACACAATACAAAATCCAATTTTGTGATATGATAAAATTCACATGGATTTTTATCTATTTCAGCTGTCTTTAGCATGCTGGCCTGAGTACAGTAAGACACAGTCACATCAGTGTTATTTTTTCTGTTTTGCATTTATATACTTTTTCAGACTAGAAGACACCTATGCCCACAAATACTGCCACCACATTCTCTCTGAAACCATCAGAATTGCTCCTTGGGCATAAGTGTTTGGACAACAACACAATGTGTCCTAAGTTCAGACACAAAATTAAAAGAACTCAGAGTTGGTTTAAATTAGATATACAGAAGGAGTTCTTTACAGTGAGGCACGTGTGGGGCACAGTCACAGGTTGCTCAGAGAAGCTGTGGATGCCCCATCACTGGGAGTGTTCAAGGACAGGGTAGAAAGGGCTTTGAGCAACCTGGTCAGTGGAAGGTGTCCCCTGCATATGGCAGAGGGGTTGGAGCTAGATATCTTTAAAGTCCCCTCCAACCCAAGCCATTCTATGACTAAGATTGCTGCAGACAGCTCTTTTATATTCACACCATTGCTGGGAATTAAAATAATAAATATCTCATTGAGTCCAAACATATAAGGCATGTACTATTTTTGGCTCATAGTCCATAACACTAAATCACCTAATGGAATACTTGTAAGTCTGAAGAGACTTGTCATATAATAGAGGAGCTTACATGTCAATCTTATCCTTACCTTAGCAGTAGCCAAACATGACTCTTTCAGGAAGAGTGTATGATATGTACCACTCTTCTTATGACTATTTTTCTTGCCTTCAATAATTTGCATCTAAGAGAAATTCTGAACCAGAATGATTTTATGCATTTAATTACTTTCAATTAATTTCTAACCTATATTCCTATGCAGTCTGCTTCTAAAGCCACAAGAACATCCACATCAGCCTATGTCAAGGAGTTCTCTGTGGGTGATGGTAAGTGAGATAAATCTTGAACAAACATTACATTTACAGGATCTGGTGCCTTCTTGCTCTTTTACTGTGGAGGAAAAAAGGGAATCAATCAATCAATCAATCAGTCAATCAGTCAATCCCTATTCATCTTGTCTATTACTTGGCCTACTTTATAAATCTCAGTAAGACTCCCATGGTCACCCTTTGTCCAAACTAAAGAGATGTAGCTTCCTTCTTTAGAGTGACACGAGGCATTTGATCATCTTGTTACCCTTATTTGAATCTTTCCTAGCCCTACAGCTTTTCTAAGATATTCTTTAGGGGGAGCTGCAGGAAGTATCAGGATAGGACACAATATCCAGGATTTAGGACAACATGGATTTATACAGAGACAGGATGAAGTTCTCTGTTTTGCCTTTCTCAGAAGTCACTTCTGAACAATGAGCTGTTGTTGCCCTGAAACAGTCACAATCTCCAGGTTTTATTCCTGAATGATGGTCATTAGTTCAGAGGCTCTTAAATTCATCAGGAGTAGAGTCAGGAGTTTTTTATGGGCATCTTTTGCCATATATGCATATACACATATACTTAATCATCATTTGATACCTAGTTGATGATTTTCATAAAGCCTTTCTACAATTCTTCTGACAGTCCTGTCTTCCTTCAAATAATTTTGTACCATCAGCAGACATTCATCTTCTCAAACTTTGAAGGCACTGCTCTTTCAACGCTTTGAGTTGTTTAAAAGACTATAATAATGTAACTATGAGGCCGAAAATCTGACACTGTCCTTATAGTAAGTGTCCATATATACAATCACATACATGTTGGACTAAACATATGTACACCATGTATATAGTAACTATGTTATTACCAAGCATTGATCTGAGCTCTCCTACTTTCCTAAAAGCTGAGATTGGAGGCAGATGCATTTCTGGAAAAGAAGAATCTTCTGGTATTATTTCATATGGGCTATAAGAAGGAAATACCTTCCTAGGAAACTGACAGCAGCTTTTCTGGCATCACACCAGGTTGATATATGCTCATATTCCTTGATTCAGTGACCTCTTATCTCTCTGGTCTCACTTGCAAACATTTAATTGGCTTATAAACATCCATATGACTTCAGAACAGGAATCTCTAGGAGTTTTTTACAATGTGCTTTCTGGGAGAAGTTGAGTGAATTCCACATCACTGGCACTTTTGAGGACAGCTGACCTCTCTAACAGTCTCAAGAAAAGGAAACAGTAATAAAACTATTACCTTTCTAGAAGGGTTCCATTTCCTCCATCTTTCCTGAGCAATAAAGGCATTCATTTCTCAACTAGAGAGACCAAGAATCTGGCATTGAAGAGTCTGGCCAAGTCTGAAACTGGCATTCAGACTGTCAGCTTTGGCTAGGCAGATACTGAGAAATATTAGGCCCACACTGAAGCCTTCTCAGCTTTTAAACAAGTTCTGTCTTTAGCTTCCGAGAATGCCATAGTAAAGTAGGATTTGAACCTCATATCTGAAGCAAGTCTACATGAATCATGAATCATGAATCTGGGTAATATAAATATGTTTAGCCTACCTTGAAGCTCAAATGATTGAGGGAAAGCATGTGCTTTAAATACTTTGGTTGGTTAAGTCTGATAAAATCAGCATCTTTTTGATGATAACCATTAGAATAAATTAGCAAATTAATAGAGAGGCAGCTGCTCTGCTGTGAAATGTTGTCTATCACTGAAACTACGCCTGTTTTAAATTTGCCTCTGGTGACTGAGTTAGATAGAAGGCAAGTGTCTCTGAACTTCAGCCCCAAATCTTAATGCAAAACAGGAGTTCTGAGAAGCCTCCTCCCTAAAAACCTATCCAAGTCATCATATTTAACTCATGTCCTCCTTCATTTCAAGAAACCTTGGAGTAGCATTTAAAGTGACTTTTGGCAGGCACTGCTCACTAGCTGAAGTAGGGGGAGTGTTTATCTTCATTTTAAACCAAGGACATTGTGTTAGAGATATTATGCTGCCTGACTATATCTCAGCTGTTGCAAATGTGAATGCAAACTTGTGCCATCTGGAGCTATAACCAAATATGAGACTAAAATATTAGCACAGAAAGTAAATAACAGCTCAGCAGTGATCCTCAGGCAGAAGAACGGGATGATACAGGAACATATTTCTTAACTCTTCAGTTTCTTATAAATCTAAAGAAGCAATAGATTTCTTTGCATACATATGCATAAATAAACCCAAAAGGGCTCTTCATGTTCTTTAAGAAAGCAAAGAAACAAACAAATAAAACAACAAACAAACAAACCCAGCTAGATAAGTAAACACTTTCCACGATTTTTAACAGCTCTAACCTGCCTCACAGTAACATGGGGTCAGAGGTCAGAGCCTTTTTCACCACTTTGCACACCATAGCAGATGTGCTGCTTCTGAGACTGGTTTCAGTCATGTTTGGAAATGGACATGACTCTGGAGACAGGAATAGTTTTTAAGCTGCCCAACACCAATTGTTTGCTTTCTTCATACTAAAATTTTTACAAGGGTAAATTGACAATTTTTTATAAGGGGGATGGGATGTAGAGATTCTAAAATAAACTAGACATGACCTTGTACAAGTTTGTGCCATTTTTCTCTAGGTCCCCCATTGAGGAGATGGTGTTTGTACAGTCACCCCTATCAGCTCTGGGACAGGCACCATCTGTCATTTTAAATACAGATAGATGTACTGCTTATTATTGCTCAGCAAGTGAAAAATGCTGCTAAGCACAGTTAGAAAATGTCCCTGGCTAGCAATGCCATCTCCAGAGTGGTACTGAAAAGCAACTCCTCCTTCAGCCCCCACCCCTGCTGAGAAGAGTGGTTTAGATGATAAACTTTTTAATGTGGTATGGAGCCCACTATCATATTAAAGTTTAGCCTGCCTTATATCATTGAAAAGAAATGCCTATCTAGTGATTAGCACTCTCTAAATACCACAGATTGGTATTAGATGGCAGATTAGATATGTGGTGTATATCTTCAGACTTGCCTTTATACATTTCATTTATGATCAGATTAGCAAGGCCCAAGAAACTGGATCCTAAATTCATTTTATTTTGAAATATATAGGGGACAAAAAGATCAGAAGATGTCTTCTGCGAGGAACATGGACTAATGTATTGAATTTTCCCTGTGACAAAATTAACGTGCTCAAACTTCCCTCACTGTTTGCCATAGGATAACTTACCTACTAATAATTCTTGATTTAAATATCTCTCTATTCAGATTGAAGGAAAATAAGAAAGTAGTTCTATCTCAAAATCTGGATTTTCTAAGAGCTCAGAGTACTTAAAAACAAAATTATTTCTCTAGTACTATATACAATGGATACTCAATCTGTTAAACCTGGCTGGCAGCACAGAAGGCCAATAAGGACACGAGTCTGCCTGCCTTTAGGCAATTATTTCTTTAGAAATAGGTTGGTCTGACAAAACTGGGGAGGAAGAAAAGGTGTTGAGCCGTACTGTAAATTGTAAATTTTTTTTTCTATCTCCATGTTAGAGAGCGAAAAAAAATAGGCTCAGCTGTCAAGATGCTTTGGGGAAAGAGCCAGCTTTCTGAGAACCATGGAGTCCAGAAGGGGTGAAGAAGAAAGATTGAAAACCTTGCCAGAGAGCATATATGGTTTTGAGCAAACAGGCCTGTGAAATTAGGGCTAAGGAAATGGATTTCAAATGCTCAAACCCAGAGAAGGATAGTCACAGTGTCTCTGTAAAAATAACTAGGATGCTGAGAGAGTTGAAGATTCTGAAATCTGAAAATGTTAAATAGTACAGGTTAAGAGTAGAAGGGAAGGAAAGGAGAGAAAGATCCATCTGAGCACATTTAATACAAACAGATTATGAGAGAAGGATAAATGCAAGTAGTTGTATGAAGATGTGAGTCGCTGAGTCGAAGGTGGCCACGAGACACAGGCACATCCATGCTCTTCAGTGGTAGTTTGAAAGACATTCAGACCTTCTTCTGGACCTGTTCTGTATACAGTAAATGACTTAGTACTGAAACTTCAGTGTTGCAAATCAACTGCTGCTTACTCTGGCATTTATGTTATTTCTGTCACTCTGAAAAACAGCTCAGAGATTTTTAGAACCATGCACATTTGCAAAAATCATATTTTTGAAACAGAAGTCTGGCTCCATTTGTCTCATAAAAGTCTGCACTTAACCACTTTTTTAAAAAACACTCTTATTTTAAGGTCAGTGGAAATTCCATTAAAGTGTTTCAGGGAACCATCAGATCATTAGAGCAATGGAAACTGAAATGTATGCAATGTACTGATTTCAAACACATTATAAAACTGGACAAGAAATCAAGTGTGTAACATTCTCCTTTGGGAATCACACTGTTCCAGCATGATTTTATCATGCTACATGCAGTGAGTGCTCCTAGCTTGCATGGCTACTGGAAGATATTTTTCCTTCAGAGATGCATCCATTGTCACTCTCAAACCAGCCTTTGAAGCTAAGCAGAGACATACCTTTTTCTCCCTTAGCTACCTGGGGAAACATATGTAGGAGGAGTTTTGTCCTTGGGAGTGTGTCTGATACCTAAATCTCCCACCTTGAAGGGAAGAGACACCTTAGAGTCCTGCCATTGTGCATTGAAATTGTGATCAGAAAGGCAAGGTTTGAAAACCAAGAATCAGATCAGTTTAACTGCAAGGCCTGTGTGAACACATTAAAATAAACAAAAGACCAAGAGAAGCACGTGTCTGCAGTGTTTAGTTAGTGCCCAACAGTCCTTTCACCCTCCCCAGTTCCTGTGACAGGATGGTGAGAGCTCTGTGATAATCTTGTGGAGGTCACATCTAAACTCAGATGGACTGAAGCATTTATATCTCCAGAACCTGTTTCCCTTTATAGCTCAGATCCAACAGTGAAGGTAATTCTGGCCCAAAGCTCTCCCTTTCTTCCTCCCTCCTCCTGCCTCATATGCTTCTGGTTCTTTAGGTCAAGCAGGAAAGGCCCTGGAATTTCCTTCCATTAAGTCAGTACCTGATGCCATCTGTTGTGGAGATTAAATTCTCTTTTGGACAGGGCAGAAGGATTTCTCCTTGCACAGTTTACAGCTATTCCCATAGTGGGCCAGGATTTACCAAGTTCTCAGCTCAGCATGAAGTAGAACTGACTGGGAAATACCCAAATCCCATTATATAAATGTTTCATGTTAGAGCTCCCACTCTGAACACACCAAATACCCTGCCCATCATGTGTTATATGATTTCATTAGTGTGAACAAATGACACAGCTCATTATTGATCTCATTTGAGACTAGAGTTGGCAGCAACCACACATGTGGAGGTGACAGTACTTTGCAGGGTACCTCAACCCAGTTTCCAGCTCAGTGTTTGGAGAGGGTTTTGGGACAAGCTGTACTTGGAAAGGGCAGCACTCACCTTTGCTCTGCTGTCATGCTAGCATCACTTTACTAATAAACTATAAACTGTCACAAAGAATAGATTTGTTTTTCAGAACAAATGTGGGAATGAAATGTCCAGAAGAAAACAAACCTGTGAAAATTTTAATTTCACACACGTTTTCTCTTGAGTAACTATCCACATGGGATGTTTGGTTTATTGTGAGTAGGAGCATCACCTTTAAATTCCAAAAAACTGGGGCAAAAATTAAGTCAAAACAAATGTGGGGAAAAGTAATTTTGGTTATATTTGTAATGTCAAAACAAGACATCACTTGAAAAACTCCTAAAGCTAAAACAAATCATATAGAATATATATAAAAACAGCATGCAGAAGAGCTAAAAATACTTATTTTTGGCAGAACCACCCCCAGCCCCAATTCATGTGTCCACAGCAAGCAATATGGTTTGTAAAAATAAAGCAAGCAGAGTTGTTTTATTAGCTGGCCTTCCTCACCTTCTGTTTGAGTTTGTGTTTCAGTGTGCCCAGAGGATTAGCAGATTGTTAATACAGCCTCAGAAAACACACATCTTGACCCATAATGTCATTTTAGGCAGCAAGAAAACAGAAAAAAAAACCAGTAGATGATGGAAAATCCCATTAAATATTCATAGCAGAAGAGGAAGAAGTCTCTGGAATATCAAACCTTCTGAAAAATGAACATTTTGGTAAGTGTGAGATTTAGTGTAAGGTCTTGGTGCATTCTGTTTCGTATTAAATCCTGACACAGAAGTCTCAACAGATGGAGGCATTTAGAAGAAGTGAATAACTGAGGAAGAAAACTGTCAAGCAAATAAAATAAAATTATTGGGGAAAAAATATTACTACCGATTATTTGTTTTCACAGTTATTTTTTATTAAGAAATTAGCACTTCACTGCCTGAGCCAATAATTTACGATGGAAGTGTTAATATCAAAGAAGATAAAATAGAGGAAGGTGGGAAGATTTTTTCTCCCTTTAATTTTCTTTTCTAACACCAAAATAATTTCTTTCCTGCAAATAAGCATTGCTATCACTGATGTCCACAAGAAGCCACACAAGTGGTTGGGTTTGGATGTGCCTTAGCTGCACATAGCTGATACTGTGATTCAAAACTGCTAGAAGAAACAATGACATATGAAGATACATCAAAATGGGCATTAATTTACTTTACAAATGTTTTCTTCTAACCATTTCTTTCCTGCCTTCTGTTTTGTCTGCTTGTTTGTCACTGGATGTTTGAGCAGGTAAAACAACTGGACCTTGACCTTCTTTAGATTCACCACAAAACTAATTAATACAAGCAGTAAACAAGCTCCAGCAAATTACAGGTGCATCCTTGCTTATTGCTCTCAAAGCCCAGAAGATTTCTGAATGTGAAAGTAAAGAAGGAAGGCAGATTAACCCTGACAAACAAATGTCATAATATCTAAGACAGTTGCTGGGATATGCCCTTATGTATGTGTATAACCCAGCGGGTGCTATTTATGATAGTACATATAACAAGAGCAGTGCTGATAGGAAAATACTTCCCTGTTTGTAGAGTATTGTGAAGCTTTGCTCTGCCACCCTACTTCCAGTTCCCTATTTCCTATTTTCTTTTCTCACTCCATCGTTGGACAAATCCACGTACACTTTTGAGTCCCTAAATGCACAGCTAGGTTAGCTACAAACAGGACGATGACCACACATCTGGTAATTCTCTGCAAGAACCCAGTGACTTTTGATCTGACAATCATCTCCATGAGTATATTATTTATTTTCACTCTAACCATCTCAAACTACCCAGATGTAATTGCAAAATCCAAGGACAGAGAATTATATTCAGGTTGACCTCACATATAGAAAACAACTGATAAGCCACCAATATAACAGCTGACTGCAGTTAACCTTTAATTGGGATCAAGCAGCAGCATGTGCTTGTTAATATGCTGCTTTAAAAGCAAAAAATAACACGGTCCTGTCTTGTTTATGGAACAAGTAGAATTAATGGAAAATGTTAATCTCTGGTCTAACGTGACCATGTTTACCCTGTAAAGCCACAGTGCAGTGAGTATTATTCAACACTGAGTCTCAAGATGGACTGCTTTGGCTTTGCCTTTACACTATGAAACCAGTGCTTTAATGTTCACTTAGCAGACATAAAAGTTGTTTAAAAAAAAAAAAAACAATTACACATACATGTATTTAAACACAAGCAGGCACTTCTCTCTTGTGTTACATAATAGTCTAATAATCTAATACTAATTTCCCCATTTATCTTCAAGGAAGATATAGGGCAGGAAAAAAAGAAAAGTTAAATATCACTTAAATTTATTAACAGAGTCCTTTGCACCTTTTTCCCTGTGTTGCACTGCATCTAGATATTCCAGGCAGTTTGAATCATTAGTATTTCCATGTGAAATGGTTATTTGGGGAAGCACTGCTCCACTAGACAGAGCTAGAAATACAAAACAGGTTTGCAATGACTGCTCTGCGGACACAGAAATTAAATCTGTATCTCACTGCAGCAGAGACAGTGGCCAAGGGGAACACCTGTGGTAAAGCAAGAACTTGAACAAAAAACATGCACTGGAGAAGATGTGTTCTGCTGGTTTTGGCTGGGTTGGAGTTAGCTTTCTCCAAGTGGCTGGTAGGGGGCTGTGTTTTGGATTTGTGCTGAGCACAGGGTTGATGATATAGAGATTTTTTCTTATTGCTGAACAGGGCTTACACAGAGCCAAGGCTTTTTTTTTACTTTTTGTACTGCCAGGCTGGTGGGGAAGCTGGGGGTGCCTGGCAGGTTTGGAGGAGCTGGGACAGTGGCCCCAGTTGATCAAAGGGATACTCAGGACCATATGACTTCATGTTCAGTATATAAGATGGGAGGAGGAAGGGGAGGATGTTTGCAGTGATGGTGTTTGTCTTTCCCAAATCACCACTAGGTGTGGTGGGGCCCTGCTCTCCTGGGGATGAAGGAACACCCGCCTGCCCATGGGAAGCAGGGAATTCATTCCTTGCTTTGTTTGTGTGAGTAGCTTTTATTTTCCCTTTCAAACTGTCTTTATGTCATCCCACGAGTTTTCTACCTTTAACTCTTCCAATTCTCTGCCTTCTCCTGGAGGTGGAGGAGCGAGCAAGTGGCTGTGTGGGGCTTGGCTGCTGGCTGGGGTTGAACCATGGCAGGTGCAAAGGTACCTTTAGAAGCTGCCAAGCTAATGGATTTATATGAAAGAACACCAGGAGCCAGAGGGATTTGGATGCAGACACTCCTTGAGGAATGGATGGAACAATTAATTAGGCAGGAAGAAAATGGAGCTGAAGACATAGAACTGAACTACCCAGCACCTCAGAGGGAGAGTAGAGTTCATAGACAACTGGAGAAGAGCCCAGGGCCTCCAAAGCAAGTAGAAATACACCACGAAACTATAAAATAAAGCCTAATTCTCATTGCCCTTTTGAACTGTGCAGAGGCCTGTTAAACAGTGATCTCTTAGATGCCAGTGAACAGGAACCATTCTCTTCTGACACCTACACCAAATTGCTTAAAAAGGATGATGGAAACATTGCTGGAGTCAATGTTCACAGCACACAGCTCAGTTTTCTTTCCAGAAAATTGGTTCCAGAAATTGGTTATCTGGTCTGACAGAGAAAAGAGATAAAACAGCTTGTGGAGTTGATCCCTGGGCTTTCAGACCACACCTTTATTCAAGAAGCAAGAGACAATTCCAGTACATGGACTGGCTGGGACAGTGCACAGCTCACTCAGTGCAACAGCTCTGCAACAGGGAGAATTCTGGGTTCTCACTGTGGAAACCCAGGGATTTATTTCTATCAATAAACAGTTCATTAAAATCAGCTGTTGTTTGATTTGCAGCCTCTGTGGGGAATGCAGGCTGCACCTCACTCCCGGCTGGCACAAGCTCAACAGAATGACTGACAGTCCCAAATCTCACAGCCTGATCACCAACCTCATTCAACAAAGCTAAGAGAGAGATAATAGTTAGCAAGGAAGCAGCTGACCCAGGGACAAGAGGCATTCATTTTTCCCACCCTTTAGACCAACACCAGCCTGCCCAAAGTCTTTTTATCAGGTGAAATTTCATCTGTTGCAGAGGAGTTCTGAAAGAGATGAATCACTCAGAAAGATAAGGCTCTCAATTGAGGCCATAAATAACAAATCTAGACAGCAATATCACCCCTACATTTTAGGCTATTGAATGTGAACATAATGAAGTGCAGTAGCAGCTACTGAAGCTGAAGCTCAGAGAAGACACGGGTAGATTTGAGACTCAAACCCATTTTTCCTGTTTATTTGCCTGGCACCCTTCCAGTCAGCCTTTTGTTGTCCTGAGCTGAGCCCCAAATTAAATCAATTCATATTCTTTCTTGCATTGTGGGACAGATCTCTCCTCCTGAGGCTTTATAGATTTGGGAGCCCATTCATGTGCTGACAAGACTGCAGGGGCCCAGCCTCTGCAATGCAAACAGAAACAATTTTGGGGCACAACTCCAAGGCCTGCAACACTTGCCAGAGCAGCACACACCTCCTCCTTTTTATTCCTCTGAGCTTAAATTCAAAGTACCACTCAGGAGGTTTCACCAGGCAGTTCTTTATAGTGCTTTGAAGGATTCCTGACCTGTTAACAATTGGCCCTAGCAGGAGCAGACCATCCATTAGTTCTTTGTGGTTTAGTCAGATCCTCAATCAGCACCCTCTGCCAAAAGGGCTCTACAGAGGGATCTGGACAGGCTAGATCAATGTGTCAAGGCCAACTGTAAGATTCAACAAGGGCAAGTGCCAGGTCCTGCACTTGGGTCACAACAACTCCCTGCAGCACTACAGGCTGGAAGAAGAGTGCCTGGAAAGCTGCCCAGAGGAAAAGGATGTGGGGGCACTGGCCAATGACAGCAGCTGAACATGAGCCAGCGTGTGCCCAGGGGGCCAAGAAGGCCAATGACATCCTGGCCTGTATCAGCAATAGTGTGGCCAGCAGGACCAGGGCAGTGATTGTGCCCCTGTGCTCAGAACTGGAAAGGGCACACCTTGAGTGCTGTGTCCAGTTCTGGGCCCCTCACTAAAAGAAAGACATTGAGGGACTGGCACATGTTCAGAGAACAGCAACAAACTGGTGAAGGGTCTGAAGCACAGGTCTTAAAATGAGCAGCTGAGGGAGCTGGGGACATTTAGCCTGGAGACAGGAAGGCTCAGAGGACACCTTTTATCAGCCTACAACTCTACAGGCTCCTGAAAGGAGGTTGTAGCTAGGTGGGGATCTCTCTCTTGTCCTGTAACAAGTGACAGTATGAAAGGAACTGCATTCAAGCTGTGTGGAGGAGCTAGATTAGGGGAAAATTGCTTNATTTAGCCTGGAGACAGGAAGGCTCAGAGGACACCTTTTATCAGCCTACAACTCTACAGGCTCCTGAAAGGAGGTTGTAGCTAGGTGGGGATCTCTCTCTTGTCCTGTAACAAGTGACAGTATGAAAGGAACTGCATTCAAGCTGTGTGGAGGAGCTAGATTAGGGGAAAATTGCTTCACTGAAAGGGCAGTCAGACATTAGAATCAGCTGCATAGGGAAGTGGTGGAATCACCATCCCTGGAAGTGTTCTACAGGCCTGCAGAGGTGGCATTTAGGGACATGGCTTAGTGGTGGACTTCACATTGCTGGGTTACCAGTTGGATTTGATGGTCTGAAGGTCTTTTCCAACTTTAATAATTCTGTGAAAATTCAGAAACCTCTCTCTAAAACCAGCAAGTAACCATCCCTCAGCCACTGCCAGCATTGCTCTCCTTCAACCAGCCAAGCCAAGGGGCCACACCTCTGAGGGGATGCAGGGTGAGCCAAGGCCATTTTTGTTCTGGGGCTTGTTCAGCCTCTGCTTCTCTCGGGAGCTCTGTGGTACTGGGGGGACCTCCTCAGCCACACGAAGGTGACATTATTATTAGAAGAACTCACTTGGCTGAGGGAATGCAGCTGCAGCTGGACTGTGTCCTGCCTGCAGGGGATGCTGCAGAGGGCAGTAACAAACACGACTGCATTAGGCTGGGTGTGGATGGAAAGGTCAGAGCTGAGAGTAAAGCCGTGCTTGAAGGGAGAGAAAGCGTGGGATGCAGACACAGAATGTAAAAAGGAAGGAAGAAGAGGTTCAGCATCTCAGTGGTAGCAGTGGCTTTGCCTTCGGGAGGGAGGGTGCAGAGGGCTGCATGCCCAGCCCACTCCCCACGCTGAGCACAGCGGCTCCCTTTGGCTCACGGGCCCTTCTCAAATAAATAAATTGTCACTGCCCTGGCTCTCCCAGAAAAGCTGCTATCTCACCACAGCTAAGAACTAAATTACTCCTTGTTTTTCCTCCATTTGAGTCTGTTCACCCACAAAGCACATGTCCCTCTCGGCAGGGAAAGGGCTGGTCCCACATGTGCACCACAAGAGGGTCTCGTGTGCTGGGGCAAAGTGCCCACAATCCGGGGGGAGATCAAGCAGAGCAATGTGGTGGTGGTTTTAAATAAATTATGCTGTTGCTTTTTTTTTTCTCCCCTAAAGGAATCCTTTAAAGTGCAGGGTACAGTCCCTCACGCAGTTAACAAAATCCCTGCTACCGGCAATACTGTGGTGCCCTCAAGTGGATGCAGGACACAGAAATGTGCTACATGCAGTCCCTGCTCCCAGCCTCGCAAACCCAGCCTGCAAACAAAGCTCCAGCCCACCACAAGAGCTCTTTACAATCCCACAGGAATAAATGTGTTTCAACATTAAGACTGCCAGCCCAAAAGTTTCTCACTTAAGAGAAATTTATTTTTCAAGAACTTATCTGATTTATGAAAGAAAAAAAATTTAAAAGAGGATTGGTTACAGCACTACCCTCGTGATATTTCCAAGGAGTAAGCAGAAAACAGAGATGTTTTTGGGTCCAACCACAGACCAAATGCCGTTGAGCTTGATTCCCCTCACCAGATGCAATACTGCTGGCCTTCCTCTGGAAATTGGCCAGTAGATGCCAAATTGCCTGACATCAGCCCCTACCAATGTGCCATCCAACCACTTCCCAGTGCCAGCAGATGTGAAATACCCCATTTCCCACCTGCTGCTTCACTGGTGGCAAGCTACCCATGTATGGCTTCCTCCTCCTCCTGATTGTTCTTCCCATATACTGTGTTCTTTGTCACAAAGATGTAGGGGCAGCATAGGCTCTGACAGCCACCCTTAAAGAGGACAGGGAAGACCTTGAGAGGCTGGAAAGATATTAAAAAACATCCTGATGCTCAGGTCACATAATTTTAAAAAAATCCCTAACTTTTAAGACTACACAGTGAGCATGGCTGTGCTTACTGCTTAGAGGTCACAGGGCAAATCATGCTACTGCTAGAAAGAGCTTGAATCATGGGGGAATGATGCAAAACTTAACAGCAGTGTTTAGCTGATTTACCTCAGCTAAACACTACACAGGCAGAGGTTCTGTTGGAAGAGCACTGCAGGTGCTGATCCAGGGCACACACATGCCCAGCTCACTGCCTATCATGGCCTTTTCCACAGAGCTATTCCCCAGCAGTCCCAGCCTGTCCTGGTGCCCAGGGCAGGGCTTGGCATTTGCCTCTGCTGAATTTTATGGGGTTCCTGCTTATCCATTCCTCCAGCCTGCCTGGGAAAAGCATCCCTGACCTCAAGCATTAATCATCTGCAAATCTGATGAGGGTACATTGCATTGCCTCCTCCAGGCCATTGATGATGTAGAATAGGACACACCTGAGCAACAAGTAGAGAACTGCAGGGGTCTGTAAAGTGCAACTCATTAACCACTGCCCTCTGATCCCACTCATCCAGCCAGCATTTCACCCATCTTCTAGCTGCCCATCCACCCTTCCACCCAATCCTTAATATCCTGCCTTGTTTACAAGAGTTTTATGGGAGGCAGTGCCAAAAGTCTTGCTAAAGTCAAGGGAAACATCATCTCTTGCTCACCCCTCATTCCCAGATCCAGTCATTTCAACATAGAAGGCCATCAGATTAGTCAAGCGTGACTTAATCTTGTGAGCAGCTGTGGAAAGAAGTGGCAATACAAGACTAAAGCTACCTCAAAACATATTGATTAGAAAGAACATTCCTAGGTGTATAGAGGAATCATGGCCAACCAGAATCAAACAGAAGCAACTGTCCAGCAGAGCAGAATGAATACAAAACTTCTTAAACCAATGAACTTAGTTCAGAAATGGCTTATCTAATTTAGTTCTCTGAATCAGCTGCTTTAGAGCATTCCTATGCAAAAGTATCCAAGCCACTGTTAGAAACCTGGTAAAGATTTAACTCTCAAAGGAGTTAATTAAAGAACCTGATACAATATCTGTGAGTCACTGAAGGAGTGCATGGGTAATGCACTCCTAAAACACCAGCAGCACATGGGGCTTCTAGCATGTGGGCCAGGCACAAACAGACCCCAGCAAGCAGCAGGTTTGAGCAGAAACAGCAAGTTTGATCACAACCTATAGTCACATCAAATTTTAGATCACTACTGGAAGACCAGTGTTTGACTTAGGACAAAAAACATTTGCCATCCCTGTCCTCAAGAAACATGCCTTTCAGACACAGTCAAAAAGCTCTGTATGCTTTAAGTCAACATAGGTAACCCACAAATCAAATGTCCACCTGGGAGGTAGTTGGTGATTTCTCTGAGGATCCATCAGAAGTGAGTTAAACCATAGTGCAGAGTCAGTGGCATCAGTATTGTACAGCTCAGCCAATCACTACAAGAGCTATAACTCAACACAAAACCCTACCAAAACCAGGTAGAGCTATGAATACAAAAGATTGTTCATAATCTCTTAATGACAAATGAGGAAGCTGTCAGTACAGGTAGAAACATGTTTAAAGGCACCTAGACTCTGACTTATAAAATTATTTTTTTATGGAGAGAGATCTAAGAAAGCTAAAAGACATTTCATATTAGCTTGAAGGTGGACTAAGGACACTGTCAACACCTACCAGTTCTATGCCAAGGATACAGACCCACACAGAGAGCAGGAGGGACTGCTGACATTGCCATAGCAGCTCTTACACCAATGCCACTATCAATTTGACATTGACTGGACAATGACATTGCTCTGTAGCACCATCACTGATAACAAACCCCAGGAAGCATGAAAAGAAACCCTGCCACTCCTGGCACTTTGTTGTGGATGTGACACTGGGATAGCTGAAGGAAGCAAACCTGCACTCTGGCTGCCACAGGTACACACCTGGTTTGGATACGGTCACAGCTCACATTAAAAGCTTGCAGTCATTAATACAAGGGCAACCAGTAAGCAGCAGTTACTTGCAACAGAAATACAACATTAAGTTACTTGCAGAAATGAAACATTAAGCAATTAAAAAGGCAATGTTTTAATCAAGGTAAATCGTTGAGTTCAGGACGTAGAAGATGCAGCAGAATATCCTTCTGCTGAGGCCTTCTTCTGGCCCTTAGTGCTCACCAAGCACCAGTCCTGGTCCAACCTGAAATGCACTTCCCAGGGCAGGCCTGTGGCCACACCAGACCAGAGGCATGAGGAGAGCACTCATTTGTAGGCTTGCCTCAGGCCAAGTTCCTCAGGCTTCTGATTCCTTTCTGACCATTCTGGCCAGCAGGTGACATCCACCTTTGCCACCTTGGGCAGCAGCACTGCCTACAGGTAAGAGCTGCTCTTCAGAGACATGGAGGCTAAAATAGGGATTAATATCACCATATGCTGTACCCTTTGGGAGGCTGGCAACCTCAAAAATAAAAAGTTCAAGACACAAACTAGAGAGAGACATTTTTCCTTACCAGATAGCTCCTAAATATGTAAGTCCAAAAGCCAGGTGGTTTCATTTTGTTAAGTAAAGAGGATAGAAGGATTACAAGATACTCTTGTAGAAACAACAAGTGATCACAGAGTCAAAGTGGCAAGACAAATACAGATCAAGGAATACAGTTTTTGATTTCTATAAAACTCAAAAAGCATGAATTCCAGATATAACATGTCAGAACTTTATTTCAGAAAAAGGGGGAGGGGGAAATTTTAGAACTTCTCAAAATTACTTTTTTTCATCTAAAAGGTAATGAAAATGAACTGGATGTTCTCCTACATAAAAAGAAACAGGGAAAATGAGGACAATACACACATAACTAAATTTACATATAACCCCAAAAGAAATCTATTCTCTGCCTCAGTTTTCAGTGAGGACCATGATGTCTCCTTGGAGCAAAGACATGGCAGCCATTGAAACTGAGCATGGTGCTGCACAACTGCATTGTCCTGGAACTGGAAGAGCAGCTGTATTTGCACCCAAGGGAAGGTGCTGATCACCATCTCAGAAGCATCACTGCACACCTGCCCTAGGCTACTCTTTCCTTAGAATCAATTACTGGCCAGAGACAAGCTCTGAGCCAGCATGGACCTTAATTCTAATCCAAACAAGCTGCTTTTCAGTAACTTCAAAAGGACTGGCATATGAAACTGCATTTTAGGCAGACTCTTTTGAAGTGAGAATTTAACATGGCTGAAGATCACCAAGACTAGTAAAAGGCAAAAAATGTGCTGATCCATGCAAGACTAACTAGCCTGATCTCAGAAGACATGTAAAAATAATGTAGAAATTGACACAAAGTACAGCTTGGGTATTAATGATAAATTAGACTCTACTAAATAGTTTCTTTCCTTATGACAGTCAGGAGATCAGGATGCATTGCATATATCTTCCCATGTAGCTGCTGAAACAACTTTTTACTGCTTGAAATGGGGGGAAAGTGAACCATTAAGACAGATGACAACATACAATTCATCATGTGACTTGGGATGTTATCCTGCTTGTCAGAAAGAAATCTGAGAAGCCTGAAGAAGAAATCAGAAGCCTGAGTTGCTCAGTGCAAAGCATGACCAGTTCCAGTAGGCTGAAAAGAGGCTCTTGGAGCGACTTCAAAGTTTAAGGATCACAGATAATTAATGACACCACCAACATTCTAATAAAATTTATTACTACCTCTACCTTTATAATCCTCAATTCAGTATCAGTCATTCAGATCTAGGTGGTAAGGAAAAAGGTCACAGTAACCTCAATCATACAAAGAGCAGGTTAAGGACCTGAACCCAAA
>VZTT01075766.1:0-12636 GCA_013400855.1 Buphagus erythrorhynchus
GCAGGGCTATGTGTTTTAAATATCAAGCAGGATTTTTTAAAAGCATCTAAGTAGGTTCTGAACGTAATTCCACTTGCTTCTAAGTGAGACTGGTCCTGAGAAATTTTAGGAGACTTTTCAAACCTACTTCAGGAGGTTAAAATAACTAATTTTCATATCTTAAGGAGTAAGATATTAAATGTTAAGTAGCTAGCATGGAGGATCAGTGATAATTGCTCCCCTCAAGTGGATGATTTTTAGCATTTAAGCAAAGCATTGGATTCTGTTATCCCGTTGTTCCATGGACCTACCTGAGGAACAAGCTCTTACTAAAGGCAGGCTCAAAACTCAGATTTAATTTGTGAGTCAGCTGGAATGGAGCCTGTCAGAGGCATTTGCTCTTCTGTGGGTGGCTGAAGCACCAGCTCTTTGTAGGTTTGAAACTGTATTAAGTTTCACCAGCTTATTCCATGGTGGATTTTTTGGGTCTAGAATATGGCAAAAACATAAACACAACCTGGCATCTCCTCGTGGCTTGGCTTGCACAAGACTTACGTAATTGTACTTTTTTTGCTTGGAGGAACTATTTTGAAGTGATAATGGTTTTCTTAAGGAGATGCTGTGAAGATAAGCATCAAGTATTTATTTCCATAAAAACACCCATTCTCAGCCTTGAGATGAGCACCACCTTCATTTATTAAAACTGAGAATTTCTTAATAATATGATTGACTAATGAGCTGTAGGACCCTGCAAAGGGGAGATGGCACCTACTCCCTGACTACTGTGTAATTACAATCTGGGATGGGGGATTTGATCTTGCAGTCATGCAAAGGGAATTTTGCCTTCAAAATGAAGTGAGGCAGAAACAAGGTTGAGTTAAGTTAGCAGTAGGATGGCATTCTGTCTTTTTTTTTAAACTATAAACTGGAATTTAACATCTCTAATCACAGACCCCAAACCTGTACGTGGATATATGGCTGGGGTAGTGCAAGACTGTGGGTCTCCAAAGACATTTTCCAGTGATTCCTTAAATAACAGATGCCTATGGATATAGATTAATTTAAAATTTTTACACCTTAATCATGACTCTTGTTCATGTCTCAGAAAACCAGCATATTTTGGAGATGAGAAAGGGCCAGTGTCTCTCTTCACCCCTCCAATCCCCATGACTTCTCTGGACTTTAAAAAATTATTATATTGGACAATTTTAGCTATTCTCCAAATCTAGGTGACACAATCTCTCCTTGGAAATTTAGTCTTGCAAGTGAGATATCCATGAGTCAGATAATTAATTAATCACAACTCCACTCCCTAAAGTTAAATTCTGGCTATTAACATATTGAAACAATTTCTGTGCTGTTGCCTTCAAATAGCTGCATCCTACTATTGATGGTTGTTAAGGAGAAGGTCAAAACCCCACTAGGAAAACCATAAAAATCTCCCACTTCTGAATGAGTTTTCCTCTGGAATGGTGATTTTCATCTTCTTCCAATGGGCTGAGTGCACTTCTTTATTAAATATTTAAGCTTTCTTGTTATGGGCTGGATTTTTGAAAGTTTTTGATTTAAGTCCCTTCATTGCTTCAGGTTTGGAGACGCCAAGCTGAAGGTCACTCCTTGGGATAGGCCATCCCTAATTTTTGCACACTGTGTTTTCACCAGTCATGGATTCCAGGGGTTTGAAAAATCTGCTGGATTTCAGTGCCTTTCCTGGGGAGTTCCAAACCAGCTCACTGATCTTTGGCATTGAGGTAGGAGGAAGAACTGTATTTCACTTTTCTTTCAGGGCAAGAGAAACGTTTTCATTTCCAAAGATCAGTATCAGGGAAATTGTCTTCCAAAAATCCCTGTTCACGACTGCAGCCACCTGAAAGATGTACTACACTTAATGTAAAGCCACAGCTCAGCAAAAACTAAAAAATCATGACAATTTTTCCCTAACTTGAATTTTAAATGAGACTAAAGTTAGGTTTTTCTTTTTTTTCTAATTAATTGCAGAGTCTTTGACCATATGTTGACTTGGATTAATTGCTTCTCCTGTACAATTTTAAATTTAGGAAAACAATTAATCCTAGTAAAAAATATTTTAAAAATCCTAAAATATTTTCAGCAACTGAAAAGTTATGGAAAAGCTAAAAGAAGTATTTGGCTTGGCCTGAAGTAAAACAGTTTCTTTATTTTTGAATACTTAGCATGTATTTCAATGACATTGAGGGAAACATGAGAATGAATGACTGCTTAGAAAAGAATCAATTATTTTAGCAAACGCTAAAATGTGACATTCTGGTTTTCAGGGAAGCTTTTCTGTTTGTTTTGGTCTCTGAAAGGAAGACCCAGGAGGATCCAGGGCTGCTGAATTTGCAGTTTTAATCTGAGTGCTGGGCACTGTTTTCCAGGCTGGGGGAGAGCCATGGAGATCTCCACAAGGTTTTCCTGGATGTTCATGCAAACCCTTCATCACCTCAGCTTTGCTTGTCCCCCCAGATAGAATCCTTTCACTACCTTACCAAACCAACAGCATTTACACATCAAAACAATAATTCATTTTCAGATTCAGCCCTTCATTAAAAAGATAAGTAGGGCTTAATTGGCATCCAATGCCTGTGTAGCTGCTCTGTGCTAGAGCAGAGCTGAGTGGGGCTTCTCAGACAAGGGCCTTGGGCGAGCCCTCTGTCTGGGATGAATTTCTCCCCAATTAAACTCATTTGTTTTCACATTCACATAATGGCACCTGAGATATGGAATGTCTCAACCACTTCCTTCAGCTTTTTTTCTGAGGGTGGGGAGTTGCTTAAATCTGAGCTGCAAACTTATTATGGTAGAATGTACCCTGCAAATAAATGTCCAATGTGCTGGAGGATTATCTGATTAAAGAGGTTAAATTATTCTCTTATTGCTTTAATAGTTTATCTTTTCTGAGGTTCGGGTAGAATGATGCTTTATTGAAGATATGCCAGGGGGTGGAGTTTTGCCTCTGATGATGTTTTGGATAGAAGTTGAGTTTGAGGCAGGATCAGGGGTGCCAAATCTTATGACCTGTTCATGCCAGAGTGGGATTAGGGTGGCAGGAATTGAGGAAGATTTGCCTTCTCAAAGATTGTGAGAAACACTTCTTCTACAAAGAGCTCTGCTGCATCTGGTTTGGAACTGGTTGTGCTCAGAGGAAGAAACCCAAAAAGTTTAGAACAGAATTCAGAGGGGTTTTGCTAAGCAGAGCCTTCCTACTAAGCTATCTCACAGCAAAACCTAGAACAAAACAAAACACAAACACTCTGCCATCTTCTCCAAAATCTTCAGCCTTTATCTTTTCTATATTTCTGATTCCCGTGGTTGAAAGTAAAGTGAGGAAAATCAGGCTGATCTACAGAAATTCTCTCAGTCTAATCTGTGGACACCCAGGGCCACACCTTTAAAGGCCCTTGGCTTCCTAAAGTCCACAGGCATTGTTGTCCCATTAGAAGAACAGTATTTTTGGAAATCCCAGGGAGACATTGGTGTAGAAATGAAATTTGTTTTCAAGCTCTTTATTCTGCACTTACCTTCTTGCTGAGAAAGACAGCATCCTCTATTAAAACCAAGAACAACAGAGCCTGGCTTTGCTTCTGTTATCTCTCTGTGAAAGTCTGAGATTAGGCACAAAGTCCAACTTTGGGGCTCACAGGCTGAACGAGTCTGGAGCCCACCAGAGGTTGGGGAGGAACTTCAACCTGCTTTATTCCTTCACAAGGGTCCACAAATGTGGCTCCCATGGGCAGGGGTGGGATGGCAGATCCTGCTGCTCTGCTGGAAGTTGCACAGGCACCAAGGATGCCAGGAGCATCACCCCAGCCCCTCTCAACTGCTCAGTTTTCTTTCACCACAAAACCAAGGAGGATAATTCTGTGTCATGTTTGTATTGTACTTTAAGACTTCTGGCTGGAAACAAAAATATAGAAGGGTTTGTATTATTCTCCTCTTGAAATATTGTGATGGGACTCATGATCTCCTTGCCCTCTTCTGTTGAAATCCTGCATCAGGAGGCGTAACACAAACCTCTGTCCTGATGGAACGAGAGAAATAGTTGAATATGCTCAAATGCTGTGTCAAAAAGTTAATCATTCTTCCAGTTTGGCATTCCTCTGGATGTTAATAACCACAAGAATTAGTGATGGAAAGATCTAATGTTGCAAGAGCAGTAACATGGGAAGCTGTGGAGAATTATCTCTGTCTCCATCTGTGGCAGGGAGCAGGGAGGCTGTGATGCAGCTGGGACTAAGCTGCAGTTTGGCCATCAGGGCAGCTGCACAGCAGGGTTTGCTGTACACCTCACAGGTGTCCTGGCTGCACAGAACAATGTGTTTAGATCCATGGTGCTGGGCTTGTATGGTCTAAATGTGTGCCCCAGCCAAATGAATCAGGTGGAGTGTCCTTTCTGTAGTGCTGCATCTGCAGTAGCTGCAGTTGAATGTATCACAACAAACTGCACCTTAATAAAAAAAAAAAAGAAATTTAAAAGAGCAACCATGCAGGCAAGAAGCAGCATCTGCATTTGCTTTACTGGATCTTTTTGTCAGGCATTGTGATCAGGCTGACAGTTAGCCCTGAGGAAAGTTATAAATTCTGCTCTGAATTGCGGTACAATCATTCACCATGGCATTTCTGCCCTCTGGCCACGCTCTGGTTATCCATAATTGTGGCAGATAATGGTTTTTTATGGCTGGAAACATTCTTTGCAGGCACAGGGACAATAACCAGGGCTGAAAATGTAATTAAAGTGAATGGATGAACTTTCTTAAAGAAACAGTGTAGATTATTACTGGAGCTTAACACCTACAGAGCCTGAGGCAAAATGGCAGCATCTGAAAAAACTTGTATAAATTTTAAATGTAGGATGAGCTTGAAGGTGGATATTAGATTACAGAAGGAAAACGGAGACATTTGATGTAACAGATAACTAAGAGCTTAGATCATCTCCAGAAATATAAACTAATGTAACTTATCTTTCTCTGTCAGTTGGAATATGTTATTTGTGATCAGTGGCACCTTGTTTTCATGAATCTGTGGAGAAGTGTGCTGCAGATTTTGTCCACTCATGCAAAAAGCATCTTCCTTAAATAATTAGAGTGAGAAAAAGATAGGATGTCTTCTCTGTAATACCTCTTTCTTACTGTGGAATGAAACAGGTTTAATCTTTTTCCACATAGCACCATTAAAGTTCTGGAACTCAGGTTTTATTGAGTAGTTCTATAAAGGCACAAATGAATAGAAAACAGCAGATTTCTGTTTATTGCACGACTTCTGCTGCAACACATTACCTGTTTCTGGTCTAGTCACCCCTTGGGGCAGTGTTAGTTACCTGCAGGCAGTTCCTTGCCCAGATGGAGATGCTTCCAAACTTTTGGTAAATGTCATTCTCCTGTATCTGCTGAAAACCAGAATGAGACAACACAATAACTATTATTAACCAAGACTTAATACTTCTTTAAACATGAATAATGTCTTTATTAATTAATGTTGTTATTAATTTAACCATTCATGAGCTGATAATGAGCAGTCTAAATGTTAGGCTTGGCTCTTATGCTTCCTCTGCTCCCGCATGTGGGCTGGAATTGGAAAACCTTTATTGTTTTGAGGCTAAAAAGACAATTTTAGAGCTGCATGGCCTTCTGAGATGACACTTCTGAGCTGCTCCCAGTTTGCATGCAGGAGAACTGGGTGTAAAATTTAGAAGCCAGTTGGTTTTTTGGTTTTTTTTTTGGCCTGTTCTATTTTTAGTGCTCAGCTTTATTCCCACAGAAAGGTTCTGCAGCCACACTGGGACAGCAGCAGCAGGAGCTGTGCCTGTCGTGGCACAGGTGGAACAGCTGACTTCCCCACCAACTGCAAATTAAAGCAGTGTGGGATAAAATGAGAACTGGCAAAGCTGCTTTTCTGTGTTTTAAATACCCTTCAGAGTTCAGGGTAAATGATGCTAATCTGGAGCCACAGGCAGTGCAGGCAGCTGGCTTTTGCACACCTTGTACCTGGTGAGTGAGCTTGGCCCTGCAGTTATGGCTTAGGTGATCAAGCTGAGTTTTGAAGCCTTGTGTATGTATCTCAGTTTTCTCAGCAAATTATTTGCTGTTTTATTGTGGAAAAGTGAGTCCTGTGGAAAGCATCACAGACCAAAGTGACAGTGGGGACCAGTGTCACCAGAACAAGTGAAAACCACTCAGTGTTGGAAGGGGCATAGGAAGGAAACCTCAAAAAGATTATTTGAAGCTCTGCTAGAAGAAGTTATTGGCAGGAACCTCTGCCCAGTTGGATTTCCTGGTTACCAGCAGGAGAGATCACTTTCCTTCCTCAAGAACAAAAGGAATCCACAGGGATTACAGAGGCTGGCTGTCACAGTGCCATGCACTTGTATCTCTGAGTTGAAAGATAAATATCCAGCAGCCCAGGTCTAGAACTGGCTGCACGTGCCCAAATTCCATCACCAAATTCTTTAGCAGAGGGAGAAGGGCATCAGTGGAAGCAGAATTTGCCCTCAGACCCTTCCTCAGGGCACAGCAAGGATTTCAGACAGGTTTCCTGCCACCCATCATGGTTTGGGCTGCCAAGAGTCCTGTAACATGTCAGAGACTCTATAAATGTATTCATTTATTTATCCTAATCTTCAGCTGAAAGATGACCTCAGACTCTGCCCCTCTTGCTGCTTTTCAGTGATAAAATGAGAGGGAAGATCAGAGAAAGATGATTCCAGAAACAAAATTTCGAATTTTCTGAGTTTTGTAGAAGAAAAATACCATAGCAACAGCTGAGCCAAAAGAAAATGGTAGAAAAGCTCTCCTTCATTTTCATCTAATGGCTTTCCTATTACTGGTGCTCTGATCCACCCACACGAAGCACAGACCAGGAATCTGGGCTTGGTAGAAGGTTCTCTGTGATTTAGCCACTGCTAATAACTCAGACTTTTTTCCTCTTGAAAAAGAAGGGAAGAAATGGGAAAAATTCAGGCAAGTTACTGCCAAAAAAAATCTGTGTCCTTTTGCTGTATTAGTACAGTCAACTTATACATGGCAGATTCACATTATGGCATAAATATCACTGACATGATCCCACCTGACAAGATCATGTGATGTGGCATATTAAACTTAAAGAAAAGAATCTTCTAGATCAGCTGTCCTCCATCAATTTCAATTTCCAAGTAATATAGCTTAAAGAATTTGGCATATGAAAGAAATGCTGGTGTCTGTCTAGAGTAAAACATTTTGTGTATTATAGTTACTGCTTAGGGTAGGGATGAGAAAATTAATTTTTAAAAAATTGCAGCTTTTCAATGGGGAATTTTAAGAAATATTGGGGGGTTTTTTTCAGTTTAATTTTTCTTAATAAAAAACCAAACCAACTCAACAGAGAGAGCAGAACCAGCAAAACGCTGAGCAGAATATTTCTCTCAATTAACCATGCTGTTTATCTCCACGTGTAGCGTGTTGCCACATGCTTTTGATTAATACAAACACACAGCTCCTGGTATGAATTTGTGTGCATATGAAAGTGCTATAGAAATCCACTCAGCTCAGGAGAAAAAAAAAAAGGGTTTCAATATTAAGGAGATAGAAAAACGACACAGGTTCCAGTTGGCTCCTCTGGTTGCTCCCTGTCCTGATGGCACTCAGGTTTTACTCCTGTCTGACACTGTGCTTATTCACAAGGTGGAACTTTTGGCTGAAAAGCTACATTTGTCTGTAAAATTTTCTCTTTCCTGAGAGGTGTTTTTGAGAGTTGATTTAATTTATGCAATAAGTACTTTTAAAAATGTTCTACTGTTTTGGTTTTTCTTTTCATTTATGTTGACTATGGTCATATGCTGACAAATGAAATCATAGTTTTAAAGAAAAAAGTTCATAAATACTTATCTGCAATTTTATCTTTGCAAAAGAATTAAGATTGTTTTATCTATTGTGGGGAATTTGTGGTGGACATTTCCTGCTGGGATGGGAATTGCACAGTCTTTCCCACCATTACCCAAATGCCCATCAAAGATTGAAAAATCCAAGTCTGGCAAGGAAAAGACCACACTGGAATGGTCAAACAACTGAAATCACTGAAAGAATTTTTTCCCTGCTGCCCCTATTTGTTTTTTCATCTTTTCCAAAGCTGTTTCTCCAATGAGGAGATCACCTGATGGATGAGGGAGAGAAGGAAAGGGCAGTTTTGATGAGTGAGTTCAGGGCTGCCAGGTGTTGCTGAGGTGTGTGGAGCTATGGCAGTGTCCATCTGCCACCCCTGGCATCCCCAAAACTCCATGTGGGGCTCATGGCTGGGTCACCCTCTCTGCTGAGGCTGCTGCTCTGCTCCTCCAGCCCCAGGAGAGCACCAAAATCAAAGAAACAATAATAATAATAATAATAATAATAATAATAATAATATAATTAATGGAAAGGAAAAGAACCAAACAGGTACAAAGCAAGCACCTCTGAGGAGTTCTCAGTGGGTCGTGGGCTGCCTGCTGCAGAGGCAGTGGTGCATGATCCAGCAGAGATGCTCAGAAAGATCCATGGCTCTGAACATGGGCATTAACCACAAGTGGAATATAAACCCTTCATTTAGCTTGGGGTAAAGAAAGGAACAAAACTGTTCCTTGATGTCGTGTCAGAAGAGATCATGTCTGGTTCTGATGTGCTGCAAAAGAAATTTTGCATGTGATAGAGCCCACAGCTCCTCCATGTCCTTCATGCCTTTTGGGCACAGAGAAGGGCAGACAGCTGGATTCAGCACAGAGCTCTGATGATGCCAGACAAGTATGGAGAGAGGGGAAAAGTTCTTTTGCTCAGGGCAGCTGGAAAGAAAACACAACTTTTGTACAGCTCAGCCTTGCTGTGTGTGAGGCAGCTGGGGGATGCTCAGAGAAGATTCACTCGTGCAGAGCCCAGGAGATGGTTCAGGGCTTGGGTGGTCAGAGATGAGACCAGGCTTTTCTAGGAAAAGAAAGGAGTGTGTTCAGGGCTTTAGAAAATAAAATCCTTAAGCCTATCTGTAGATACAGAACTGAAATTAGAGATGTTACAAAGTGCAGCAATTCAAGTTTTCTGCCTGTACTTTCTTCCCCAGCTGTTAGACACACGCTCAGCCAGGTTTGCTCACCCTGCCCCTGTTTGGGTGCAGGGTTTGTGTCCTCCCTTCCCTTCCCATGGTTTAAACAACAGCAGCAGCTGAGCTGCCTCAGAAAGATGCTGCAAAACAGACCTTGGGAACTGAGAGAGGTTGTGCTTTAGGGATGCTGAATAAGTAAAAAAAACCTTGGCACACATTTTTTGACCGTGTTTCTGTCTCCTCTGGCGCTTCCTTTTAGAGAGAGAAAGCTTGCAATCAAGAGAGTTAAATGAGTTAAGTGTTGCAAGAAATGCCTATTTCAACTTTACGTGCCTTAATTTCGCTGTTGAAAGTTTCTTTGATCTTTTTTTTTTTCAGTTTAGCTTTAGTAGGAGAAACTTGTGCCTAACAACAACACTGCAATGTGGCCAAGTCTTCAGGTAATTTGTTCAAAGTAGAAAAGCAACGAGCAAGGGTGTAGAAAAAACTTCAACAGGACCTGATGCTACATCATGGAAAGGTTTTTATTTGTTTGAATTGTTTTTGGGGTTGCAATATATAGATCCTGACCCAGTCTTTCAAGAATTGTGCAGTCTGTTGGTGTTTCATCCTGTAACATGTGATGCCAAGGTTGTGGAAAAAGTTTGTCTTGGTTTGTACAAAAGATGAGTGGGTAATTTTAATAGCAGCAATCATAAATGAGTGGTCATTTAAAATTAAATGAAAATTTAAATGGATAATGATTTTGAACTAGGCTTATTTCAATTAATCATCCTTTAGAAAAATATTTGTGTTTTCAGCTAGCTAAAAAATCCTTATAGTAATTTCTGGGAAAAAAAATCTCTAATATTTATTTTTAATGGTACATAATTGTCTTTCAAGAGACTTGATTGTTAGGTTTGATAGACAAAGAATCTAATTTAGCAATATTTTCAGTAAGAAACTTCTTCCTAGCAAATTCAAAACATTTCCAAAGAAGAGAGAACCACGTGCTTGTCAGTGCTTTAGCCCTTTGTCGTTTGGATTTGTGGATTTTTGAGGAAGGGAATTAAAAGGAAAATGTCAGAAGTGTTCCTGGTACTTTTGTGTATCATTAGAAAAATTAACTGTCTCTGCCCAGGGTTTGGAGTCAGGCATTCAGATCGAGCTCTCTCTGCACTCAGAGATCCTCACGAGCCAGCCTGATGCATGCTGACATCCAGCAGACCTCATTCCTTCACTTCCAAAAATTCAAAGGGAAAAAGCTGCAGAAGTCCACAGGGAGTTGTCACAGAATCACAATGTTTGGAAGGAAGGCGAGGAATATCCTGTCCTGTAGTTTTGGATGCTAAAGTCATAATTGCATTTCAGTGAATACCAAAAATCATTTTTTGTCGTGTGTGCACAGGTTTTGTGAGCTCTAAACACCAGCAAAGCTGGTGAAAGGGAAGGTTTGTAAAGATATCTGGTATTTTATTCTGCTTTTCCTTGTGTAATTCCAACACTTTATTGGGATAGGGAGCAGATGCTGGGAGAAGTACCACTGTGTGCCTGCCCTAGCCAAGACTTCTTCTAGCAGGGCTGGAACAAAATCCAAGGAGAGAAATGTCTTTGATAAGGAATGTTCTGATATCAGCCATTGGTCCATGCAAGCTGCATGCAACTGTGATTTTATTAATTAGATGGACTGTGCAGTTTCCCATTTTTTTAATAAAGTCTGCAAAGCAGTCATGAAAGGGTACAGGAAAAAGGGAGGGAGTGTGTGAAAGCAGCTGAAAAAAAAAAAGTCTTTAACATTTACATAATTTATGAAGTCCTTAATTGGAAATTATTAAGTGAAGAACCTCAAGATTAAAATATTTCATTATTGTAATGATAACAGCAGGGATGGAAAGAAAGGAATGAGAACACTGGTCTAGATTCTGTTTCTCCTAAGTAGCTTCTGTATTTTCTAACTTAAAAAGTTGTAATACCTTTTACTTGGCAAAACTGCAGCTCAAGGGATTTCATCCCTTTATTATTTCTTAAATTTTATGCTTCAAAAAGCAGTGTCCTTCTGGATGTGATTGTGCTTAAAGCTAGCTGCAATATTTAGGGGAAACAATCACAAATTCCAGTCAGAGCTGTGTATATAATTACTTTTCTGAACGGGAAGGAGAACTGGGAAGAAAATGGATTGGTCTGAAATCACGTTTCATTTTTCTTGTATTTCCTTCCCAAATGTTTTAGTGCTTTGTTGTGTTTAGTGTTGCAGTGCTTTTCCTGTTGCAACAAAACCAAAAACCCTAAAAGACAAAATAGACAAGAAAAAAACCTATATGTTGCAATGGATGAAAAACTCTAAGCTAAATGAAAGGCATTATTGCATTATTGTTTCCAATCTCAATTATGATCCCTAAATTTGGTTAATTTTAAAATGAGAAAAGATGGTAGTGCCCTCCACTGCCACTGATTTCTCTGAAAATGAGAGGAGTCTGATCATTGTAAAATGATCATTGAATATCAAAGCACTTCTCCATTGTTCAGTCAGGAATTGTGTCTGTCTGCAGGTAAAATGATGTTGGATTAAATCTTAATTCTCTAGAAATAAACTCTGATAAAAGCCAGGAGCTGCCCTTCTTGTTAGACTAGAGAAAACCTTAAAGTGCAGGAGGGGAAAAAAAAATTAAAAGAGTTGACTTTTTGCTTATGATTATCTAAGGTGGTGTTCCTCTCCCAGGGGATTCCACATCTCATTAACAATATCTCCCTGGATGCTGGAAATGGCCAGCAATCTTATTTCCCGTGGGGTGGGTGGGCACACCCCCACCAGGGCAGGTCTGGGAGCAGAAGGAATTCCTGTGGCTGGAACTGGGGAGCTGTGGGTGGAAGTTGAGCATCTCCTCTCTGCAGTGTGGGGTCTCTGGAAGCTGCAGCCTCCTGCTCTTGGGTCTGCTGGAGGTGGCTGTGGGTGTAGAAGGTGTGGCTCTGAGGATTTCTGTTTTCAGCCTCTTTATTGAAATCCACTGAACTGTGCTGTCTTGTCTTTCATTTCTGTTTTTATTATGCTTCCATGCAAGGTTTTGTCATAAAGTGTAGTTGCCAGGAGGCAAGTTGTATATGAAGAATGCTCTGGTTGCTTTACTTGGATAGCAGAGTATGTGCAGGGTTCCAGAATGTAATGGGGTGCTGAGGGGTATTTAAGTGAGTTTGGAGTGTTGTGAATGCTCTGGGTGAGCAGAGCCTCACACCATGGTGCCAAGCTCTCCTGGAGCCTGGACAAGCACTGGGATGCAAATCCCAACCTTCCACTTTGGTGTTTCAGAGCCCAGGGGTTTGATTTTCCACAAAGGGTGTCACAGGTACAGGTTTTCCAATGGAATTCTGCCTTCATAAAAACAACCTGTGCAAAGAGACCACCCCAGAGCAGCCCCCCTCTCCCTCCTGCCCTGCACTCATCTCTGGCATTGAGACTGGCAAATTTATCCACAAAAGATGGGGGCTCCCTTCCACAGGGGAACCTTGGTGAACTGATCTGACACAAGGGAGCTGCCCTGCAGAACCCTGGTGAGGCTCTGGAGTGGNTAGGAGAAACTTGGTGAGCTGATCTGACACAAGGGAACCTGCAGAACCCTGGTGAGGCTC
>VZTT01075768.1:7873-27329 GCA_013400855.1 Buphagus erythrorhynchus
GGGACAGGACAAGGGGGAATGGCTTCAAACTGCCAGAGGGCAGGGATGGATGGGATATTGGGAAGAAATTCTTCCCTGTGAGGGTGGGGAGGCCCTGGCACAGGTTTCCCAGAGAAGCTGTGGCTGCCCCATCCCTGGAAGTGTCCAAGGCCAGGTTGGATGGGGCTTGGAGCAACCTGGGATAGTGGAAGGTGTCCCTGCCCATGGCAGGGGGTAGAATGAGACCATTTTTAAGGTCCCTTCCAACCCAAACCATTCTGTGATTTTGTGATGATTCTCTGAAGACCCAGGGTAGGAACCCACCAGCACCACCTTCCCATATCCACCACAGGTGACTCTGCAGTCTGCCAGGAGCAGCTTTAGCAGAAGGATGTGTGGATTATCTCAATGCACTTTGCCTCTGTCTTTGTCAGAGATCTGGGGGTTTTGTTGGCGCTGCATCCTAAACACCTTTTATCCCAACTCTTCTCCCTCCACCTTAAAAATTTGCAGCTAAAATGAAAGTCAGGGCTGAATGAAGGAGACTCCCAATGCCACCAGGATGATGAACACCTCCAGTCTGGAGCTGGTTTTACCCCAGCTCTGAGTGTAGCTGCTCCCTCCTTTCCCCCCACCACTTTTTTATTTATTTTTTTTTTCTCCACAGTCCTGGCACCAAGCAGGGATTGATAAACATTTCCCTCCTTCTCAGAAGCTCCTGGGCTGTCTCATCTCAGAGTGATGTCTCTGTCCCTGGCAGAGCAGCTGCTGGTGCTTTCAGCCCCTGTCTGGGGTCATTCCTGGCTGTCTCAGAGGCACCAGGCCCTGGGCCAGCCTTTTCCAGCCAGATTACACATCCCTCTCTCCAGGGTTTTTCTTTCTTTTCTGTGCACAGCTCAGTTTTCCCTCCTGTCTGCAAGGATTGCTAAGACCCCACAGTGGAGCTGGAGGGAAATGCCAGGGTTGGAGCATGAGCCTGTTTCTCTGTGCTGCTCAAGTGGCCAAGACCCCATAAAAACTTTTTTTCCATATGGAGGGAAAGAAAAGAGGAGCTGTTCCCAGGAGCCTGCTACCAATTCCCAGGGTGCCCTGTGCCAAGAGGAGATTTTCTTTTGTCTCCCAGCATCCTTCCCAGAGCTCTGCCAGGCTGATTAACCTGCTCAGAGATCCCAGACCGAGTCCTCCTGCAGCCACCCCTGAGCCAGCCCTTCCCTCACAGCATCACCAGAGAGGTCTGATCCTTTCCTGAGAAATGGAGAACTAAAATCCAGTCTCCCTTCTTCATTTCCTCATTTTCCAGAGCTCTTTTTCATCTTCTAACTGTGAATAAACACCTTTGGAGTCACTAAGCCCACCACAGTCACAGGTGGATATGACACTGATAAGGAGGATGGAAATCACCATGTGGGGTCAGACCCAAGGGCAGTTTCTGCCTCCTCTCCATGGCAGAGTAAAAAGGGAGCTTGGAAAAATTAAAAGGACCAGCCTGTGGTGGTGCATCTTCAAAAAGATCCCAAAACTCCAAGAATTTGTGCTCAGAGACCCCTTGATGCAGAGTAGTGTCAGTGCACTGGATAGCACCGAATGGGTGCTGGTTTTGTGAGTGTTTCCGTGGCTTCTCATGAGTTTGGAAGTTTTCAGGATGGACAGAGAGCTGTGGAAAGGTGGCCTGGAGGTTGGCTGGGCACTGTGGGCTGGCCCAGCTCCCAGGGTTCACTCCTTGGTGCTCTGGAGTTCCTTTGCTGGAAGAGATTGTCCCAGTCCCCACCATCAGTGTCCATTCCTGTCACCCACAAGCCTCCCAGAGCTTCCCACACCTCTTTTACATCCAACCATCTCTTTAGGCCTGAGGGTGGGAGTTTGTAATCCTTCCTCCCACAGGACATTCTCTGTGACTTTATCCATGGCTGGAAACCAGCCACATCTATCATTTTCCTTTTATCCTTCTCTCAGGAAGCCAAAGGAGTGCCCAGAATATTCAAGATGCAGGTGCAGAATGAAGCTGTGCACTGTCATAATAATATTTCCTGTTTCATTCTCTCTTCCTTTCTTAATTTTTCTCTTCTCAACTCACAGCATTTAATGTCTGGGGTTTGAGTAATTATTGTCACCCTTAGCTGGTGTTCCCCAGTGACAGGGCTGATCAGAGGCCGCTGCTGTAGGTGTGCTCATCATTTTTATTTTTTTTTTTTCCTCCCATGAATTTCTGTTCCCTCCCTGGATTTGCAGCTCCTCTTGCTCACTAGCCCATGGCAGGGAGGGCTCTGAGGTTTGCTGGTCACGTTCAGGGTGCATGATCAGATCTGGGAGCATCCTCCCAGCATGAAGGAGAGGCTGAAGGTCAGGAGTGTGGCAGATGGAGAGAGATTGTTAAAACAGGCATTGGCTGCAAACAGAACCTGATGCTGAAGGTGGCCATAAATAATGCCATCAAAAAAAGGGCTCGTGTTTGAGGGGAAAAAACGAATTATTCATGAACTTCATTCATAAGTTCTCTTGTGCTGCCCTCTGATACAGCTGTGGACATCAGCAGCTTTGAAAACTTGTGGCATTACAGCAGTGTGTGAGAAAAAAAATGTTTTTTGTTGAAAAAAAATCTGTCTTGGCCAAGGTTGATTTCCTTCACCTTTTGGGAAACTTAATTTCATCCCAGTTTTTGCTCTGTTTCTGCTTTTTTCTCTGTGTTCCTTCCTG
Organism: Buphagus erythrorhynchus; assembly: GCA_013400855.1. Taxonomy (NCBI): domain Eukaryota; kingdom Metazoa; phylum Chordata; class Aves; order Passeriformes; family Sturnidae; genus Buphagus; species Buphagus erythrorhynchus. The sequence continues at coordinate 10,547 of VZTT01075768.1, forward strand.
CTGTATCTTTTCAGGCAGACTGATGGTCTCCAAAAAACACTGTAGGTGGAAGTTTCCCTTCAGGAAACTTCAAGCTTGTCTCATTAAGACACACACAAGAGTTAAATAGGTTCCACATTTTAGTTTAGTTTTTAGCAGTAGTTCTAAAATAAGTTCCAAAAAAGATAATGGAATAAATCACGAATTTTATCACTTTTTCTGTCATATCAGTATTAATCACTGTCGTGTTATATCATGGAATAAAGTAAGAATAACACCAGCAGCATAAGGAAAGCTCTGTATTGTAGAGTTTAATGAAAAGCTCAGCTGCAGATTTCAAGAAATTGAAAATTGAGGGTCTTACATACTTTTGAGCAATACCTTTACCAATAACCTGATTAAAAAAAACAACCAAACCCAAACAACGATTTTCTTTAAAAGGACTTAAAAACTTATTTTTCTTCCTTTAAATGAAAACAATTTCAGAGTGCTTTCACTTCACTTTGAGATGTTTACCTGGTTTGTACATTCCCCACCCTCCAACCACCAAACTCTCACCCAGAGCCTCCCTCCTGGGAGTCATGAGCTGCAGGACCAGCTTCAAGCACATCTTATTTTTATATTAAAGTTAGGACAGGCAGAATTCCTGGCTTGGGTGATCCAGTGAAAGCTGCCCCTGCAGGGATAATTCCACAGCAGCTTTCCTGTCAGCACTGCAGTGTGGAGCTGGGACAAACAACAGCCTGACAAAAACATCTCAGGGAAGGACAAACTGAGAAGCTGCTGGATGAGCCTGCAGCAGATGGGGATTGAGGTTTCCTACAGAGCTACAACGACCTCAGCAGCATCCTGGAGTGACCCCAGAGCCTCTGTGTGGCTTCACCTCCCCTCAGCCCATTCATTTTGGTGGCAGCATCGAGCTGTGACAGGTCCTGGGTGGCATGTCTGCCTCCCCACCTTCTCTCCAGGCTTTTCCCTCCTTGTTCCCATCCCCCAAGAGCCACTTTCCTTCCCTCTTTTCCTTTGGCAGGTGGCTCTAAAGGGCTCTGTCACATCCAGGGAAGCCTTTTCTTGCCCAGTTCTGGAGTGTTTTTGTGGAGATAATTAACTGTGAAAAGCATCACTGGTGTTTGGAGGGGAGAAGTTGAGTGGAACTCATTTAAAACCTTTCCTTTCTCTACTCACTGAGGAGCACACCCATTTTCCAGCCCCTCAGCCCTTCCCAGAGCCTTGTCTTGGTGCTTGTCAGCACAAATATGGGAAGAGATTTTCTGGATCAATATCCACGGTGGGGTGCTGGTGGGAGACTGGGTCAATAAAGCCTCCAGGGCTTGGTGTGGAGTTGATGGAAATGTTCTCAGCCTCCAAGCTGAGCTCCAGCTCCTCAAGCAGCATGGATTTGGTTCCCTGGCAGAACAGGGAGCAGGTTGTGCTGGAATTAAAGAGGCCATAAATAGCTGTGCTGCATAAGGAATGTGCATCAAATGCAATGGGTGTTCAGAAAGACCTCAGTGTAATCTGGATTTTATACATGGGTTGGGTTGGAAGGGACCTTCAAGATCCTGTCATTCCACCCCCTGCCATGGGCAGGGACACCTTCCACTATCCCAGGTTGCTCCAAGCCCCATCCAACCTACCCTTGGACACTTCCAGGGATGGGCCAGCCACAGCTTCTCTGGGAATTCCACTCCAGGGCCTCACCACCCCCACAGGGAAGAATTTCTTCCCAATATTCTATCTAAATCTGTTCTTCATCTTAAAGCCATCACCCCTTGTCCTGTCACTACATCTGTGGAAGTAGAAAAAGATCTGATATTCTCAAAACCACACTCAGTTTTTCAGTAGCAAAAACCTCGGATGAAAGCTGAAATATCCAGTCATTAAGTGATGGAGGTGGCAGTGGGAAGAAAAACAACATTTTCTTCTTGAAAATAGACAGTTTGTACACCAAGTGTCATTTTCATTGATACCCCACTTTATTTTGGATGAGAAGCTGCACAGAAAAAAACAGTTTGTTGATACAAGAGGAGGTAAAATCATGGCATTTCTTGCATTTTGTACTAACTTTTCTTTCTTTCTCTCTCTCTTTTCTTATTCTTTCCTCCTCCTGCAGCAAGAAAAACAGCAGACACCAAACAAGAGACCCTGGGAAGGCATCAGGAAAGTGCAGTCCCCGCCAGCATGGGTTAAAAAGGACATCGAACCTGTGGCACAGTCTCCCCTAGAACTAAAAACTGTGGAGTGGGAGAAAACAGGGGCCACCATCCCCTTGGTGGGACAAGACATTATTGACCTTCAGACAGAGGTCTGAGCAGAAGGGGAAGGAAAAGGACTTCTTTTTTTTTCCGGAAAACAAACGAAACAAACAAAACAAAACCACGTTTTAAAAGAAATGATTAAATTAAATCGGAACCGAGCAAGAGAAGTGTTTGGTTTCTTTTGAAACCTTTGGTAAGATGGAGTAACTTTTGTATTGTTCTCAGCAGAGAGGGGGAGTATTACTTTATAGAGTATAGTAGCTGTAGGTTCAGGACAACACGAGCTTTCCCAGGCAGGACTGGAGGAGTGAGCCTGGAAGAGAGCGAGGAGGAGGAGGAGGAGGAAGAGGGTGGGAAGGGGCTCCAGGGGACAAACCCTGCCAAGATGCTCTCGGGTCGCTGCCACACACCAGGAGCCCTCCTGCTCTGCCACGGGGAGGTGTGGAAGGACACCCAGCAGGCACCAGAGAGGGCCCAGAAGATGGAGGTTGTTTGGGGACACCGAGAGGGGACACCTGCAGGAGCCTCTCTGGGATGTGGCCTGGCTGGGGCAGACCCTCGCTCCCCCACCTCTCCCTCGCCAGCTCATCCAAGAAGGAAGGAGATGGGACACGCCAAGAAGTGGCCACAAGGACATTGCCACTCCTGGGTGCCACGCCACGACCTGGCATTGGCACGTGGTCACAGCGGGTCCCCGTGGAGGGGACGTGGTGGTGTCACCCATGGCTGGGGTGGAGAGGAGAGGAAAGGTGGGACTTCCTCCTCTCATCCCTCCCCAGCTGAGGAAAGGACCAGCTCCGAATCTCCAAACCCTGCTCGCCCCATCTCCAGGGAGAGGGTGGAAGGTGGTAGACAGCAAGACCAACAAGAAGAATGTAGGTCATGTCATTGACTGTTAAATAGATAAACTCAGCACGGGCCTTACGAAGGTCCTCTTGGCCTCATCCTTTCATTTTATTTTATTTTTTTTTTGTTCTGTTATTTGTCCTTGCTTTCGGACTCAAATTTATTCCAAGCTGCCCCTCCCTGGAAGGCAGAGAGAGAAAAAGGGAAAGACAGATCTGCCGCTGTACCTGGAGATATTGGTAAACAGAGACATTGCCTTAGGACATTGAGACAAACTGACAACATGAATAACGTCCACTTGGAAACAGACAAAAAAAAAAAAAAACAACAAAATAATCTATTTTTTTCCTTCTTCTTTTCTTTTCTTCAATAAAAAGAGAACTTGAAACCCGAGACCTTTCTTTTCTTTGGCTCTTGTCATTTCGAATGCCTTTCTGTGCAGGCATGGGGTGATGATGCCACCTGCTGAAGGTGGAAGGCAAGTGGCTCCGTGGAAAGTTTGGGATGGTGGGAATACACAGCCCCTTCACCGCTGGCTTGCAATGTTTTGTTTTGCTTTATTCACTTTGTGTTTTGGTTATTTTTCCCCTCTCTGGCTCTTCTTTGCCCTCCCCACTGCCCAGAGCCAGCAGCAGGTTCGTGGTACTACAGGAATGAAGAGGTGGAGCTGATCAGGAGAGCAGGACATTCCTCCTCATAAAATGCAGTGTTTTCATTTCACTACGAAAAAGAAAAAAGAAAAAAAACCTATTTTAATTTTTTTCATTAAACATTTCTCAAGGTTATTTGCAAAAAGAATGAGGTGTCTACATTTCACCCCAAAAAGTGTTGTGCAATATTTTTATCACTAAAAAATATACCAGTGACATTATACACAGACTTTATTTTTTTATTATTATTATTTTTGTCATTCCCAGTACTGTCTGTCTCATGTTTGGACCAACTCCTCCAGTTTTGGAGGTGGATGGAGACAAAACTCTGGTTGTGAGTGGCCAGATTGTGTCAGACAGCAGCAGAGCTTGAACAGGGTCTGAGTTATTACTGTGCTTGGATCTCCTTTTAATTAAAAAAATGCCAAATCTCACATTTTTAGGGAAAAACGACCAATGGGTACAAGATGCAAAGCAATCACTGTCCCCAGCTGTGCTTCCCCCATGGGGAGATGTTGCTTGATGTGACAAGTCTGCTTTGACTTCCCTTTGGCCACCTGGGTGATCTCCAAGGACAGTGGCATTTACCTTGCCATTAACCATGGGATTTGAAGGATGGAAAGGAAAACTTTAAAAAATCCAAATAGTTAAAAAATAGGGGAAGTGGTTACTCATAAAACTGTGATATTATTGTTCAATTTTAGCTTATTCATGAAACAGGAAAGCACAAAGGCCTCCCTCAAATGCTGGGTTGTATGATATTGTAATAATTATAATTACACATTATGAATTTTAGCATACAGGTATCTTTCTACTGTGTTTTAATTCTCTTCTCTTTTTTTTTTTCTTCCCTTCCCTACCCCTGCCCACCCAAGCCTGCCCTCTTCACTCCAACCTTCCCTGCTCACCAGACATTAATGATGTTATGTAATTACAGAGATAAATGTTTGTTTAAGAACTGTTGATATTCTACTTTCTCTGCTCAGCTCCTCCAGTTTATCCTGTTTTCCCATGTCCTGCCCTCCGTCCATGCCTTTCCCCCCTCCCTCTCCGTGTTCATCAACACTTTTTTTTTTCCCTGTACAGTTTTCAGAGCACAAAATGAATGTGTCTTATTTCTAATAAAAGAGGTGGAAACTCCAGCCCTGTCTGCTTTTTAAGAGCGCCCCTGCCTGCACCCCATGTGTGCTTTGCATCACTCCTGGGGGCTGGGGAACCTCTCCTGGCCCCACAGCTGCCACCTGGAAAAGTCTGGAAGAGTCACACAGGGCTGAATTTACCCAAATTTCAGCTTTGTATCCTCTCCACACCTCTAAAGATACATGTCCCTATAAAGTACATTTGCTGGGCACAAGGACTCCCCTTTTCTGTGCAGTGCAGCTTGTTTTTATTTAGGCTTCTCAAACCCACAGCCTGGTGCCTCCTTCCCAATATTGTAGGATGTGAAGGGCTGAGATTTAACACAGATCTGGCAGCATTTCTGTACAGAACAGGGGTGTGGGGTTAAAGTTTCCAGCAGGGCTGTGGTAGTTCTGATGCCACCCTACCCACATCCCTGCAAAGCCAATCATAGAATTCCAGAATGGTTTGGGTTGCAAGGGACCTTAAATATCATCTTGTACCACCCCCCTGCCATGGGCAGGGACACCTTCCACTGTCTCAGGTTGCTCCAAGCCCCATCCAACCTGGCCTTGGACACTTCCAGGGATGGGGCAGCCACAGCTTCTCCAGGAATTCCATTCCAGGGCCTCCCCATCCTCACAGGGAAGAATTTCTTCCCAATATTTGATCTAAATCTAAATCTACCCTGCTTCATCTTATAGCCATTCCCCTTGTCCAGCCCCTCAGTGCCCTTGTAAGAAGCACCTCTCCATTTTTTTGTTGTCCCCCATCAGGTACTGGAAGACTCAAACTCACCTGGATTTCCCTGGCACCTCCTGCATGACCAGACAGACTCTGAGCAGGAGCTCAGCTCAGTGCCCAGGGGTTCGAGGATATCACTCATAAAATGTGACAAAAAATTGAGCAACAAATTATTCACTGCCTTGGTGCTTATCCTCAAATGGCTGAAATCTTCCAGAAAAAAAAAAAAAGTCTCCTCATGTTCCTGACTCTGCTCCATCACCTGTTAGATTTTAGGATTATAGGTAGGACTACAGGAAGTTTAAATCTTGGGAAAATAGGCTCCAGGACTGCTGCTCTCCAGAGCCTTCATGCAAAGTCATCATGTCCCAGTACATCCTCAGATGTACTGATTTATCTTGGCCTGGCTGAAATAATGTGGATGTCCTGAAAAATCTGAAATTACTGCAGATTTGTGGGGCTGCCTGGAGGCTCTTAGCCCAGTTGCCCCTTCCCTGAGCCATGATCCAGCATTTCTTCAGCCAGCAGCACTCGATGGTGAGTCCCAGGCCTTCATCCTCCCTATGAAGGTGTTCCTCACCCTACATTTGCCATTCCATGATCCTTCGTGCACTTGGCAGTGCTGGGTTGGACTTGGTGATTTTAAACATCTTTTCCAACCTGAAGAATTCAATGACTGTGTGGCATTAGGGAAGGGAAATGCCACCTGGCACTCCATGAGGTGATGGGCTGGGACAGCAGAACTCAAACCTTGGATCACTGGGCTAGAGCTGGCTCAGGAGGTCCTGCTGCTTCCCACCAAAGAGGCTGAAAGGAGGGAGCACTTCTCACTGTGCTCCTGGGACTGTAAATGAAGGCACTGCCAGAGGTGGTGGGTGCAGGAGGTCGGTGTGGTTTTGGTTTGCACTGTGGTTTTTGTGTGGTGGGGCTGCAGGGGAGGGTGTCTGGAGAGTTTTGCTTGGAAAGGGACTCCTGAGGTCCCCTTGAACTGTCCTGTGTCCCTGTGATCCTGCCTTGCAGCCATCCCAGGCTCTAGTCCTGAGGCAAAGAGAGAACACCTGGGGACACCTCACTGCAGCCTTCCAGTACTTAAGGGATGCTAATAAAAATGAGGGAGAACGACTTTTTACATGGGTAGATTGTGAAAGGACAAAGGGAATGGTTTAAACTAAAAGAGGTGAGATTAAGATGAGATATTGGGAAGAAATTCTTCCCTGTGAGGGTGGAGAGGCCCTGGCACACCCAGGGAAGCTGTGGCTGCCCCATCCCTGGAAGTGTTCAAAGGTTGGATGGGGCTTGGAGCAACCTGGGATAGCAGATAGTGTCCCATGGCAGGGGGGTGGAATGAGATGATCCTTAAGGTCCCTTCCAACTCAACCCAACCCATTCTCTAACTCTAAACCCCCCATCATCTCACATGGATGAAGCACAGCAATGCTGTGGGGGTGGATAAACTGCGCATTGCACATGCAACAATTTGTATGTCTTGGTTGCTAAACTGGGAAAACATGGCTGTGCTGGAAAAGAGTCTGAAAATGGAAGAAAATGCAAAGTGTGTTGCCTGGGCAGCTCTGATGGATTCACTTGATTCCTTTACCAAACCAGCAGCACTTTGGTCCAAAACCCAGAGGAGACAAAGCCTGAGCTGTATCTGGGCCAGTAACTCCTCCAGGAAAAGCAGAGAGGAGCAGAGTGGCACAGTGAGCATTGGTGCACAGGAACTTGGAACACTGATCACAGCATGAGTAACAGGTGGCTTTTCCAAGGCTCATTTACCAGGGAACAGAGAAACTCCTGGGAGTTTTTCACAGGGAGTTTCATTCATACGTTTGCATTTGATGCAATTTGACTCTGAGCTGACCACCTAGGTCCATAAATAGGACAGCCTAAGTGAGCCTTCTGTGAACTTCCATGGAAGTGATCTCCTCCCCTGGAGCTGGGACACCTCTCAAGGCTGCTCCTCAAGGCACAGAGACCTTTTCCTAATATTGGATCTCTGGGTGAATCCCATTTGAGTTGTCCCTGAATTCCAACTGGACTGTGTGCCAGGAGAGACTCCCCTGGAGGAGGGACACCCCTCAACATTTGAGATTCCTTAACTGAGACGTCCTTCCTTGGCCGAAGTGGAGAGATCTTTACTTGTGGCAGATCCTCAGTGAGTTGCTGATATCAAGCTGAATTAATAATAATGTAATATTGTCAACCTATGTCCTCAGTATTCATTATTATAAACTTGGTGTGGATAATTCCATTAGACATAAACCATTGCCCAAATCTGAGACTAAGATTGGACCTAACCTAACCTTGGCTCTATCAGGAGTTTAGACAGCAAAGGGGGGCCAGTCTGAAATTTGTGACTCAATGGGAGGGTCTCCTTTACCCTTTTGTGTCTCACATCTCTCTGCAAATCCTCCTAGTTTGATTCCAACTCAGCTTTCTCTTGTACATTTCTTCCATATATTAAATAACAGTGAACTTTGCTTTTACATCACATTAACCTCACTTCTGCTGATACATTTTACAGTGGTCCTCAGTGATCTAAATCACCCCTTCACTACAGCTCCCATGTAGGAAAAGGCCCATGTGGAGAAGACAACATTCCAGGGAGATTTAGGACGAGCACAGGAGGTTTTTCTCTCCAGCCTTTCTGTTTTGTGACTCAAGGAGTGCTTGGCTCCCTATGCTCCTGTGGTTACAGTGCTAGAGAGAGAGAGCAATGACAGCAACACACACAGACTGCCTTAGAGAAAAGAAGGCATTTATTGAGAGCGTGATTTGTAATTTTATGGTATTTTTTGTAGAGTTAAGACAAGACAGTAGCTCATTGGATAATTGGGAAAACACTTTTGGGACAGCACTTCAGAATGAGTCCTACGGTCGGTACCAGGTGTTAATCTAATGTTATTAATTTTATTCTATTTTGACTAAATTATCATCTTGGGAGAAAATCTCCCTACCAAAGCTGACATGTTATCAGCTTGGGAACGGAGCTGAGAGAACAGGAGAAGCTCCAGCCTGAGAATGATTTTCTAGGCTGTGATTTTTCTAAATCTCTAACAGTGTGTCCACATGCTCCTGTCTGTGTCTAAGATGAATCAGGGCCTGAGGTGAATATCTCTTCCTGAGCTCCAGCTGGGACAAGATCTAAACAAAGAAATAAAGGAAGAAAACTGTTGGGTTTTTTTTCCCTTCATAGTTTCCCCAAGCCACTCATAGCAGGAAGAAGTCAGAGTCCTCAAGGGATCCCTGTGGAAGACATCTCCAGGTACTTGTTCACTGAGATCTATTTTCAATCATTTTCCAAAAAAGTCCCAGGGCAGTGATGTGGGCCTTGCTCATCTCCTGTGTCCCAGAAAGCACAAGCAAAAAAGAGATTTGGCACATTAGGAAGGAATAACAGGGCTTCTGAAGAGGCCATCAGCCACCACGATGGCCAGAGGAGCTGTGGCCACTTAGCAGTGGCCTCTTGAATTAAGTCCCCACCAGCTGCTTCCAGCTGCTTCACAGATGTTTGTTTCTTTGAAAAGCCACATTTCTTGGCTCCTGAGGAAAGTCCTTTGGATTCCTAAATTGGGGGGAAAAAGGACAGATGTTGGATTTTGGAGGAAAAGAGAGGACAGATGGTCCTGATGGTCAGCTCTAAGCAGAGAACTTCCAGTGCCTAAAGGGGCTCCAGGAGAGCTGGAGAGGGATCTGGGACAAGGGATGGAGGGACAGGACATGGGGGAATGGTTTTAAGCTGAAGAAGGGAAGGGCTAGATGGGAAGAAATTCCTCCCTGTGAGCATAGTGAGGCCCTGGCACAAGTTATGCAGAGAAGCTGTGGCTGCTCCATCCCTGGAAGTGTCCAAGGCCAGGTTGGACAGGGCTTGGATCAGCCTGGGGTAGTGGAAGGTGTCCCTGCCCATGGGAGGGGGTTGGAAGGAGATGATTTTTAAGGTCCCTTCCAACCCAAATCATTCCATGATTCCGTGATGATTTATGATTTATGCAGCACATAACTCGGTGAAGGCTGGTATTTTTTCTCCTCTCTAATGGAAAATGTGAGCTTCAAAGGCACAGAAATTCAAAATTAAAATACAACACTTCGCAGCAGCACTTTGACAAGTGACCTCTGCAAAGGTGTGGCAACGACCAAAGGAAATTATGCAAATATTGGGAATTATCTGAAAGGATAAGAAGGAAAGGAGGCAAATTCTGCAGGAAGTAAGAGAAGTGCAGGGGAGTTTCTGTTCAGGAGAAATAAGTAAATGAAAAGGGAAGGTGTCCTCTCCTGCTCTGTGTGGGTTGAGGGTTTTCAGGGCATGGACAATCAAAGAGTTGCTTAATGGATACCAGGAGTTTCTTGGCTTTGATCAATTGTCTGAAATAATTGGCAGCTTTTTCACATTATCTCATGTTTGTACCCATTATTAATATTGTAACTTGGGCTTTGAGGCCTTGGCCAACCCAGGCTTCCATCTCTCGTGGGTGTTTTGCATTTCCATGGGCAATGAGAGGCCATGTCCTCTTCAAAGGGTTGGCAACCTGCTGGAGCACAGAGGAAAGGCAGAGGAGCTTGACTTGAACACAGAAAATCCAGCCTTGGAAGGAAGGACTAAATGCTGACCATCTGCTTCCTCCACAGAAACCCCTTCAGGCCAAGCCCTGGTACCTCTTGAGGTGTAAAATCCTCTCAGCCACTTTTGCTGAATTTTTCTGGAAGAGGACAAAGGCAAGGAAGGAATTGCTGGGTCTCAGTTGCTGCCCATGGATTAAACTCCTTTCTGACCTATGATCAGAGAATTATAGAATCAAAAATGGCCTGAGCTGGAAGAGAGCTCAAAGATCATCTAACTCCAACCCCCCTGCCATGGACAGGGATTCCTGAGATGGGGAAAGGATGGATTTCAGGGCTGGCATCTATTGTTAGTTATCAAAATAAAGTGATTTAAAAGATTGGCTTCGTTGATGCTCTCACTGCAAATCAGCTTGGTGTACAAAGGCTGACCCCTGTTGTCAGACAAGGCTTTGGAGCCATTGTAAGAATTAGTAAAAAGAGAAGGAAATGGAAAATGGATCACACAGCACAGATAGTCAAAGAGTTCTTGTCCTTATTATTTAATTATCTTCATTAAATAAAGCAGCTGGTTTCCCTGAGATTAGATCTGCGATCAGAATATTTTGTCTATTTTCAGCAAAACATCTCATTGTGGTGTTAGTGGAGAAAATGGGAATTCATGTGAGTGGTGGATAAAAAAAGAGTGCTGGAGGAGCATAAAAAGCTATGATAGGAGTAGGACACAAGTCAATAAAAATGTTCCTCTGTTAAGATGAAGATTTATTTGATATTTTTAATTTTTATTTGAAGCCTTGGAATTAAAAAAAATTAAAAAAAAAAAAACGTTGCTTGCCAATAAAAGATTTGGAGGCAAAACTTCGAAGGACATTGTCAATAGAGAGAAGGATTGAGACATCATCCAAGGAGAAGCAGATTCCTGGTGAGAGCAGGGAGTGGAACAGATCCACATTCCAGAGAACCATGGAGCTGCTGCTGCAGCCTGGGAGGCTCAGCAGATGGGAGAGACAAGGGAGAGAGGCTTGGATGCATCCAGGGCAATCCCCAACCACGGAAAAATAAAATGTCAAGCTTGGGGTGTACCAGGAAAGGCCTTTCCAGTAGCAGCAAAGGACAGGAGATGATATTTTGCAAGAACGTGGTGAAATTCATTTGGAACAGTGAGTGTGTCCAGGAACTGAGGGGTCCTGGGGTTCCCAAAAGTCCTGATGTCTCCTTGGTGGTGAGACCAGCACAGCCATGGACAGAGAAGCTTTTCTCCAGCTGGGAAGGAATATTTGGAACTGAGACCCTGTGGTCAGGCTTAGAGAGTCTGGCTCCTTTAGTAATTTTAAAGCATGTCAAGAGGTTCAGGGCTGAATCCTCTAACCTGAAGGATGCTGATGGTGAAAGAGCCCCTGATTATAAAGATAGAAATGAAAAAAATCAAGATTGGGAGTTAGGATGTGATTCTTAACTGGAAGTGTGGTAATCCCGACCTGAGGGAGAGATGGGGATGGCTCAAGAGAAAATTTGGAGAATTTGTTGGTTCAACAAAAGGGTGGTAGAGACATCCACACTCAGTGGGCTGGTGGTGTTCCTCCTGCCCCAGATTCATATTCCCAAGTCTGGAAATCAGTGAGGGGGAGCATGTATTCCCAGCAGGAATGTACAGACATGGACAGCCTGGAGAGCAGAGCCTTTACCAGCACCCCATCAACACACACAGCACTCTCACAACCATGGACAGCATGGATGGTCCATCCTCCTCTTCACAGCCAGCCAGAACTGAAACAATGGGAATATTCACACCCAAAATGTGTCTCTCCAGCAGCTGGGCTTGGTCTATCCAGCAGTTGCTCCCAGTTTGGCATCAGAAGCCTTGAGCTCCTGAGGCTGGTGGCCCCAGCCTAGCAGGTCGCCCCAGATCTCCCACCCTGCTCCCTGCCAGCCTGATTTGCAGCAAACTGCATCAACACAGGCTCAAGATAGAAATAATAACTCAAATCAGCATTGGAAATCATTAGGAATGACTTCCCATAAAGGGACAGGGCACTGTGGGATCAGGGCATGGCAACCCTGACCTGCAGCCTGGGAGATGTGAATGTCTTTTGTTATTGATATCCATTGCTGTTAACGCAGGATTTCTTAAAGTTTCTGTGTTCAGAAGAAGAAAATTCACCCAAAAGACATCTTTAGAACCAGTGGGTCCAGCCTAGGCTCAGCAGCAGGTTTCTCCTGTCTTTAGCTCCAACTGGGGAATCCTTTGAGTGCCATAAACCACAAAAGCTGCCAGCAAGAAAGAGTCCTGGGCAAAAATGTATGGAAAGAAAATCTTCCCCAAAGAAGGGGCTGCTTCTAAAGGTAAAAGTGCATGACTGCTCTGTAACTTCCCCTTTTTTTGGTATTGATTGCTGGAAACTTCTCTGGGAATTCTGTAGTGTTAAGGACTGGTGTTAACTACTTCAAATAACAACCTGTGCATTCCAAACTGAGCTGTTTTCACTGGCCTGTGGAAAGCCAGTGATTGTCAGAGGTTGTTTGGCAAGGGAGGGACTTTCTGTTCAAGTAACTGAGCTGGTGTGTTCTCTGCAGAGAACTCAGAAGAGAAAACCCAAATTCATGTTCCTTTCTGCCTATCTGAATTCATAATCCTGGAGTAGCACCGGGCAGTGAGAGGTTCCAGTTCCAGTCCCCAGACTGGAACTTCCACTCTGCCACTTAGAAACCAAGTCTGAACTTCCACCCTGAATTTCTGTCTCTATAATCAAGGACTTTTACACCATGAGCATCCTTCAGCTTAAGAATTCTTCTTTTCTTTTGCTGTTCCCTCCTCCCTCCCTTCAAAATCTGTCACTGGGAACACAAGGGATCAAAATATCTAATTTTAACCTGGAAGTGAATTAAGCAAAATTCTAATTCTGCTGAGAAAAAATACTTCTTGATCTTTCAAAGCTTTCAGAGATATCTTTCCTTTGGGAGATCAGGATTTTTTTTTTTTTTTTGCTTTGATCCCTCAGGAGTCTTCTAGCAGGAGACAGGAAATAACCCAGGACCTTCATAATTCCATTTGATTCCCATCCTGGATATGGGCAGGCTCATAGGAGACTTGCCCTGTTCAGGTACTCACAGGATCTTCCAAAAGTGAAAATAGGATGTAAGTGGTGCCATTTCCTTGTCTTTCCAAGAAGAGCTCTGAAGAAGGAAATCAGAGAGGAAAAGAAGGAGGGAACTTTCTTTTTCTTCTCCCAGGCTTGACTAATTATAAAACTTCTTAGAAAGGCTCCTACAGAGCAGGTGAGGGGCTGAGACGAAACAACAACTTAATCCACGGGGATGAACTCCATCAGTGATCCAATTATTTAGGATTTGATGTCTTTTGTGCCTCCGAGTCGGGCAATTCCCAGCCCTGTGGAGATGGGCAGCATTTCACCCCAGTGAATTTGGGGTGGGGGGAGGCACTGCCGGAGCCTGCCTTGATTTACAGACGAAATTCATTAGCATCTAAATTATTGCTGGAGGTCTGCTTGGATGGAGCAGCGGGGCTGAGGCTGTGGGGAGGAGGCAAATTAAAATCCCTGCTCCTCCGGCTCACTTCAGAGTGTCAGCGAGAGAAAATGAAAAGTCGTTTTTTGTGCGGGCTTTATTTATCTTTGATTGTTTCTCGCTGCCGCTGCTTTAATTTCTCCCGCCTTCTTCTCTTTTTCCGTCTCCCTTTCTCTCCCTTGCTCTTGGATGGGTTCTTGCACATCCAGCCAGCACTGCAGATCTGGTTATTTCTCATTTAGCAAGACCAGTCCACCTCTTCCTTCCTCTTTTCTTTTCCTGGATGTTTTGTCTTTGTGTCCCATCCCCTTTTATCCTTCTTTTCTTGGCCTCTATTTTTCCACTATGTCTTTTATTTGTTTTCCTGCCGCACCTCTCACTCCTTCTTCCTCTTTCTTTCCTCTTTCTCATGAGGAAACAAGAAAACCTCCAGCAACAGAAGGAGTTGTTGGTTTTCCTGTGCTGTTCCAGTCTTATTCTTCTGTCTGTGCTTGGAAATGGCTCTAAAAACACACATTCCATGCTCACAAACTATCCTGATGGTGTTTCCTTGACCCTGCAGAGTAGGATGAGAAAAATCCTCCCTAGCAGCAATTTTTTGAGTTGAAAAGCAGATTCCTGAACAAGTGGAAGACTGGTCTAACCTATCTGCCTTTTTGTCCATTGCACACCTCTGTCCCACTTTAGCTCCATCATTTCCAGGATCCTGTGCAGCAGATCTCTCTCTGTTTTCCAGACATTTGAGCACAAATGTGGGAAGAGGATCATTTTCTCACCCATTTTCATCCTTCCTGGGGCCTTTATCTCAGCCTTCCCCTAAGTACTTCCCACCCTAATGTCCAGTTCCCTGATTTAACCATCAGCTGACACCTCCATCCTCTGCAATTCCTGATTTAAAGCCATCCTTTCCACATTGGCAAGGCTATTGGCAAAGATGTTTTCCCCTTGCTTTATCAAATGGGTCCAACTCCCTATATCTAGTCCTGGGTCCACACAAGTGGTGCCTGCTTAGATGTTATGAACAAAAGGATCAGTCCCTTTTTTTAGGAACCAGATTAACAGAGAAAGCACAAAGAAGCTGTTGAGTGCAGTGACCCCAAAATCTACTAAAAATCTGTTTTTCTAATTCACTAAGGGGTACAGACAATAAAAATATCCTAGGACTTGCTCAAATCTCTGCTCTGGTTCAATCAAAAGGATGTAATTTAAGTTGTCCTTTTAAAAATTCCAGATACAGAGGTTAATGCACTTCAGCCCCCAGGCAGGCTTGGGTTTTCCAAGAGGAGTTTGGCTGTTGGCCTCCATCCACTGCTCTGGAAGCTGTGCCTGGCTCCAGGAGATTTATTTCTCTGCACTCTGATCAAAGATGAACTTTTACACATTTATATTTGGTCACTGTGGGCAGCAGAGCAGGGAAGGTCTCTCCAGACTGGCTTATGGGCCACAAGAGCATCTTCCTTCTCTCCCAGTTCCCTTTGGAGGATTTAAATAGAAAAATGGTTTTAATAAAGAGCTGGGTGATACCTTAGCCCTAGAGTAGTGGTACATTTATCTGCACACGTTATGGGTTTAATTTGGTCCATGCAAAACCCAGAGGAAACCAATTTTAAAAGTCGTAGAATTTTAAAATTTTGGGTTGGAAGGGACCTTAAAGATCTTATTCCAACACGTTCCACTAGACCAGGCTGCTCTAATCCCTGTCCATCCTGACCTTGGACTCTTCCAGGGATGGGGCTGTGGATGAGAATGGGTGGAGTAAAGAGGGTGGAATGGGAAGGTGCTGCAGGGAATCAAGGAATGAAACTGCCCCTACAGTGCTCAATTACAGCTGCCCTTGATGAAGCCATCAGACTCCCAACAGCTCTAAACACAACTTTTTGCCTTATCAGGCAGGGTTTCTTTCTGTACTTTCACGTGTGGTTCAGCCAAATTAACCAGTTTCTCCTTTCGTTAATTTTTCATGTAATTTTTCAAGTCCCTGGTATAATTACTCACACTGCAATAAGCCACCCCAGCTCCACCAGCCAAGCTGGAAACACTGATGTGAAAGGAAAACCGACAGCAACATTTCCTCTGAGCATTCCAAGGCAAGTGAGTCGTAAATACAAACACGAGCAGCATTCACCAGAGCAATGGAAAAACCTCTTGCTTGATTTAAATCAGAGCCCAGGTGGTGGGACAGGATTCTGGGCTGGCACAAAGGTTGTTTGAGCAGGATTTTTGGAAACTTTCACTTTTGTGATAGTTCTCTAATCTCAGACTCAAGATTTTAAGCAGAACACTTTATTGGATAGGACATAGACACCTCAGCTGGTGACTCCAAACTCCTGTGGTAGTTTGGAGTCCATGGAGAGCTAGAAAACCTCAGCAATGGAGTTTGGAACATCTCAACACCAAAATAAATCACTTAAATCATTTATCATATGCTCCCTTTTCTCTTTATGCACTCAACAAAGGGTGAGCAGGTTGTAGGGAGACAAACTGCAATTCCATAAATTTGGATTGAATTAGTCCAATCCTGCTTTCTAATTTCTCTGTGATCAGCTCTCTTTGTGCTTTTCATTAACTGAGTATTGATCAGGTTGGTTCAGAAGACTGCAAATCATTGAAGAATCCCAGAGTAGTTTGGGTTGGGAGGGACCTTAAAAATCATCACATTCCAAACTCCTCCCAAGGGACACCTCCCACTAGACCAGGTTGCTCAGGGCCCCTAAACAGCTTTCTTCCAGCCCAAAACATTCCATAATTCTATGAAACACACATTTTCCAGGGATGCTTTCCAACAAAACAAGGGCATTTCAGCCCTTCCCACTCAAAACTGATGCCAGGGAGCAATCCACTGATGAGGTTCTGGTATTTCTGCAGTGAAAAATGTGAGCTGTGCTTGGTTTGGTTTTTCTCTTTGGTAGATCCAAGCTCCGGATTTTTGGATGTGCAGTTCCAGGCTGCCCTGGGTGGAGTTCCAGGGAAGTGGTGGAGTCACCATCCCTGGAAGTGTTGGAAAAACAAGTAGATGTGACACTTTGTGATATGGGTTAGTGGGTATGGGGATATTAAACCAAGGGCTGGACTTGATGCTCCTGGAGCTCTTTTCCAACCTAAATG
>VZTT01075771.1:4853-18377 GCA_013400855.1 Buphagus erythrorhynchus
TTTATCTTTTAACAGACATGAGGGAGCTTCTCTAAAGCACCATGTAGAACAACAGGCTTTTAGATCTTCGTGGTTTTATTCTCTTTTATTTGAAGCATACTCTCAGACCTCATAGTACAAAGATGTGTCACAGATTTTCCTGGCTCTGTTTTTAAGGCAAGCAAACTGGAAACATTTATAGGATGTGACTCATGTTTTCCTTTTATAATATGCTTTTCTACTTTTTGAGTGTTTTCTCTCAATCCCAGACCTACTGAACTAATGTTCTAACTTGGCTATAAAGCTTAAAATAGTTTTACTCTATCTCCAAAATGAAGCTTTCTCTGTAACAGGTAAAGAATCACTGCTNTACCATTAAGAAGCTCACCACCACAGGCTCTTTGTCACACAACCCGTACCTCTGCCTGGGCATCTTATATAACTTGCAACTCATAGCTCCTGAGTAACCCATGCAACATCTTAACCTCTTTTTCCTTGAGAGCCTCCGGAAATGTCCCTCCAAAACACCTAAGAGATGTCAAAGTTTATTCATAAAAGGCTTCTCCTCACTCTAGGAAATTATCAGGCATACTGACTTGAGTACTGACTTGAGTACTGACTTGAAGAGCTTGGCTTGTGTTCTGCTGAGTGCTTAAGGAGAATATCTGGCAAGTTGCACAAATCTAAAGTCAGTGGCTAAAAAATTGATTAAATGCCAAAAGGAAGAGGAAGAGCTTGGGGAGTTCCTGATGATCTCACCCTGGAAATATGAACCCAGACTTCAGGGGATCTATAACAACTGATATTTCAGGGTTTAAAGACAGCAACATGTGAAGCAACATTAAGTTACCTGAAATACCATTCACAAGACTTAAAGACCATTCATAAGGTCTTAAGCATTCTTGTAGCAATTACTTTGAGTGAAGCAAATTAGGAGTTAATAACAGTAATAACTATGAGGTTCTGTGGGAATATTTTTCTTGGCAAAGCCTGTAGAACCATTTATTTTCCTTATCTGTAAATACTTTATGAGAAGTCACTGGCTAGGGGTAGGGAGGGGATTCAGTGACTCAGCAGAAGACTATGTTTGTTCTGCCACAAAAACCTTTCATTCTGATCTGTCCGAGCACCAGCTTTGCGAACCAGACAATTACTTCTTTCTAGACCACAAAAGACATGGAGTTAATTACTCAGGAAAGTAGTAGAGATGACATGAAATCTATTTGCATGTAATAATAATTTGTTGCTTGCCATCCCGAAACAATTCAGAGAAGAAGATAAAAATCTACTTTTACACCTTGATCTTAAAAGTAGAGTACTGAATTTAAACTGTTTTTTAAGGTAATAATCAAGCTCTGCTCCTTATTCTTGCATCCATCAAAACAAAAGGCATCCAGTGCCTTCTTACTATGATCCCATTTATGTTATGGCCAGCTAATCAGAATGATCCCACAAATCAGCAGAAATCAGCACAGTGGTGCCTAGTGTGGAACCACAATCTTAACTGACCTCAACACTTTAGTTCTTTAGAAGGTGTGAGGGAAACTGAAAGGAAATGGAAACTGATTGAAAGGAGGCATCTTTAGCATACCACCAACCTTTGACTACAGAAGAACAAGAATTTTCAGGTGTTGCTGTATTTCCTCCAAAAGAGAGGCCTTTGGGTGCTGCTAAGCCTTCAGTCACCCAAGAAATATCTATACTTTCAGAGAGGCAGGGAGAAGGTAGCAAAGAATGAAGGGGATCAGTTCAGGAATGCAGGGATCTCATAAGCCTACTATTTAGCTTAGTTCACTCAATTTTCACAAAATCAGAAACGTTGTTCTGCTTCATGCACCCCTAGAGAGGGAGGTCACAACTGCTCTTCACCAAAAGAAATTACTTACTAGCAGATTAGGAGTCTGATAATACACTTACCTGAGGTCTCTCTGAAGGCTGCTTTCCATCCCCTGTCTGTTCCATAGAAGTCAGTGCTAAACACCAGGAACAAGCTATTACTGGAGCTCTTAATATCTGGAGGCAATTCTGAGCCACAGAATTTCCCAAGGAGAGGAGCATGAGTATCTGAGCCATCATACACTGCCACATAATCTTTGTAGCAGGAGGGAGATATTTCAAGCTGGAAGCTGTTGAATCTGTAAAAAACAGTTGGAGTCTTAGGATATCACATTTCCAGTTCTCTTCCTGTGTTTTGTGTGTTTTAGTGCTTGAGGAAAGTTCGAGGTACTAGCAATAGCCAAAGCCATACACAGGCAAAACATATCTCTTCAGGAATAAACCAAGCAAACTATTACATGCAGGGCAAAACTCTTCAGCCGACAAGCCTCAAAGAAATTGGGACCCTCACCCACTGGCCTCTTGCAAGGCAAGCTGCCAGCACACCTCAGCTTTCTATGAAGCAGCAGGTCTCTCCTGTGCACACCTCAGACCCTCTCTCTCTCCTGCAATTGCTCAGGCTGAAATTTCCTTGGGCATGTGAGTGGCCTATAAAGTGCAGGCACAGAGTGCAGGCCAATGAGTCTTCCTCTTAGCTGGGAAATGTTCTCCTAATTCACAATCATATGATTGAAGAACGGATCAGTTTTTAATTTCTCAGTGGCAAGATTTTGTGGCAATAATATCCCTCCCTTAGGCAAGACGGTATGCACTCCAAAATACACTATTTTTGGGTGGGTATTATCACTTTGGCTATAAAGTGATTACTACTCTTCTAAAAGAATTATTATTTTTCTTGTATAAACTTCTCAAAGGCTGACAGAATTTAACTAAAAGCATGAGCTGCATTTTTACAATTTCTTAGTCTTCTTTGTAACCAAAGTGGGAACTTAAAATTATGATTCTTTTACATAACATATTAAAAAGAAAGATGGAAGGGAGCTCGAGGCTGATAAAAGTGACTTCAGTAACCATTTCTTATTTTAGTTTGGCTTTGACCTTGGAAAAGGAGAGTCACAGAAAATATTATCAATAATTGCTCCTTTAACTGGAATCAGAGACCTCCCTGTTCCCTTAATGACAAACTGAACTTGGATTACATACTTCAGGGCCACTACTTTGCCATTTCCAACTGTGATGGAGTATGAGCAGTTCATGTTGTTGTGATAATCAAGAACTGAATGGGCTGGACTGCTGATAACACCATTAGAGCCATTGAAAATGCCACCACAAGCTGTAGAGGAAACAGAAAGAAGAGTGATTAGTGTCTGAATACTAGTTTGGTCCTAATTCTTGTATTTCTTCCAGCAGTTTACCTGCAAGGAAAGGAAGACCCTTGATAAATTTGGAGCAGTCTTCATTGTCATACCCAGAACTGTTAAATGTGAGATGTCTGTCAGGCTGTGCTCTGCAGTGGAAGACTAATCAGCATTGCAGCAACAGGTTATTACTAATCCATACCACAATGGCATTGGCACTGTGCAGGAAAAGACTGAGACTGATTTCAAGTGTCCTGCAGTAGGTCCAGGGAGCAGCAGGGTGGGATGGGTGCCTCATTCAGCAGCATGAGTGAGAATAGCTGTGCCCTCATTCTAGCTTGCCAAAAGAAACCTGGCTAATATGTAGGCAAACATATTATTTCATCCAGATCCTGGCCCCATGTAAGCCTCTAACTGGCCACAACTGCACTCATAGCCCTATCTCTGACATTTCTGGACTAAATATATGCAGAGCCTCATCATCTGTCAACACCCTGTCAGGGCAGGGGCATTGCTGTAGTGTTTGTTCTGCACAGAAATGCATAGAGGAGTCTCCAGGTATCACTAATCCTGTTCCCCACTTCACCCTCTGCTGGGACTCAGCAGCACTGTGGGGTGGCTGAGCTGGAGGACTGAATATTTGCTTTCTGGCTGAAAAGCAAGTTAAACTCTGCAGCTCTGAACTCAAGGCACTGCTTGACTTCCCAGGGTTTCTCACCACGGATGCAAATGAGGCCAGGATGTGGCTAATGTTTGTTCCCAGCTTCAGCACTTCAGGGAACAAAAACTCTAATCTCCATTGTTAGCTTCAGCCTTCATTTTATAATGTTAAACTTAGGGGAAAATAAATAAAAAAGTTTTCCCGAGTCTCCCTGCATCCTGTTGATAAGCTCAGAGCCACACAGAGCTTTTCATGTTTTAAAGAAGATGCCATTGCCCAGGCCAGCACCTTAACAAAGACAGTCCCATACAGGGTGCTGCTGGATGCACAGCCCCTGATGACTCAGGCTGGCAGCCTGGAGAACTGGCAGATAAAGGATAAGAGTTGGGAAGATAAAGAATCAGCATTATTCTACTGGAAGAGGGGGAGCCTTTTTCATTTTTTTGTAGCAAACAATGCAACTAGGGGGAAGAGGAATGTTAATTGGCAGAATCTGCTTTGTATACAACAACAAGCTAATAAAGCTCCAGTTATCCTTCTCAAATGTCAGATGTCACAAGTCAGATAGCAGCAACTGACTTGAGTGAGTTATGAAGGCCTTTTCCATGAGTAACTGCACATTGTCATTTCTCAATGCCAGTCCTTCTGTCTTATCTGTATCAGATCATTTATTTCACATAAAGAATTTGGCCTTATGCTTTTTTGCTGTGGCATTGAACATGAGGAATGCATTAAGGGAAATACCAAAGTTAAACTCACACTTTCCTTTGCAGTAGGAAAATTATGCTTTCAAACATAACAGTGATCTTTACCAGTAAAACCTAGAAAATATTAAAATTGGTTTTTTTAAATAAAATCAATCTTCTGGGATATTTATATTTGTGCAGATGTAAATTCTAAACTCATGTGAATTCACACTAAATGTGAATTTTTTGAATTCACATTTCCTCTTTAAAACATAAGAGATCTCTTGTGAATGACAAATGAGCTTTGGTGAAAATAGCTATTAAAAAAAATCTATATCCCAAGTTTCATTTACATTAATTCCTGACACTGCAAGAGGGTTATCAAATGGAGGCATATAGCTGTGTCCATTTACCCGTTCTGTTTCTCATATTAGATAATGTCATTTTAGTATAACTGAGAATTAGACCATTCTCCTCTAAGTGATAAAATCTTTGAAATTAACTCGATTAAATAAACTACTGATATTTCTCCTTAGACAATACAAGCAACAACGAACCAACCAACCAAAACCTGCCAAAAATGGTTGTATTTCTTTTCTACAGAAAAGGGAAAATGTTTCAGTTGTTGACTTGGTCCCATGGAAAGGCTAGAAATGAGAATCGTGAGGTAACACATCATTCAGCGTGTTAATACACACCAAACAGTGCCATGTCCTGGTCCTGAGAACTGTTTTGAGCAAACGCAGTGGGAAAATGTACCATCTACACCAATCTAGGGTATTCCCAAAATGAGGTACTACTTTTCTACACAGAACCATTATCCAGAATATTTCTACCATCTAAAACACAGAACAGCATATACTCACCAATTGCTCTGTATCTGGCCTGGAATCCCAAGCCTACAATGTGGGAGTCAGTGTAAAAGTTGAGCAGCATGGGTCCAAAGACACTGACTGGGGCAGGGAGCTGATTGCCACAGAGAGTGATGAGAGGATGCGTGTCTGTGCTCTTCCCACTGAAGATGCTCACTCCATCATAAAGACAAATTCTGCTCAGGAGTGCTGGGGCTGCATGGACATAGAGTGCAGAAGTGTTAGCAGCATATTTTACATGTGATTTACTAAGCAACAACTATTTAGACCTAATCAAGGAGAAGAATTGAATTTTATATTGCTTTCTATTCCAGGGATCTCAGAATTTTGTTTGCTTGCTGAGGAAGCAAATGTCAATTTTTAACATGCAGTAAAACTGTGGCAGAAAAAGGCAAAGAGACCTTGCATGTAAGATATCAGATTTGTCTGATTTGTCTCATCTTATGACCTGGAAAAAGCTCCAGGCCCCTTGAATTTGTGGGAGTTCACAGTTGAGTGAACACCCTCTATGAAGATATAAGAAGATCCAACAAAAGCATAGATGTCCTCTGCAGATAAAAACAATGCACTTTTTGTTACAGGTAAATAGCTACCTGGAATTTCTTTCCCCTAATGCAGAATTCAGCACTCATTGCAGGGAATTTTATACCATTAAGAGTGAGATTTTTTAAAAATCAAAAAGTGGTCCATACACTAGCAAGTTTCAGAGCTGACTTATTTCTTCCTAATTTTCCTCAAACTTTCAAGTACCCAAACTCAGACTCTTCAGCTTGGCTCAAGGAAAAGTCAAAAGGAAATTTGATCTTGCAGTGATTTTCTAAAGCAATATGTTTTTGGGGAAAATCAGTGCAGATATTAGGCTGAGTGGGAAAAAAAGGAACACAGAAACGGGGAGTTCAGCATTCTATTATTTTTTCCCACTGTTTTAAGCTTCTCATTTGCAGTCAGGTTTCTGGAGGAATAAACCATTTTCTCTGACTCCCTGCCCTACTTTCAGGACTTTCTAGCCACCTCACTGTTTGCAAACAGATTTGGCTGAGGAGAAAGATATCAAAAATATGAAGGTCATATCAGTTTGACAGAGTGACAGAATGTGCTGAGTTGAAAGGACCCACAAGGATCATCAAGTCCAACTCCTGGTCCTGCACAGCACCATCTCCAAGAGTCACCCATGTACCTGAGAGCATTTTCCAAACACTTCTTGAATTCTAGCAGCCTTGGTGCTGTCACCAGTTTTCTGGGGAACCTGCTTCAGTGCCCAACCACCCTCTGGGTTGGAAAAACCTTTTCCTAATATCCAGTCTAAACCTCCCCTGACACAACTTCAGGCCATTCCCTTGTTTCCTGTCACTGTGCACCACAGAGCAGAGATCAGTGCCTGCCCCTTCTCTTCCCCTCACAAGGAAGCTGTAACTGCAGTGAGGTCTCCCCTCGGTGTCCCCCAGGCTGAACAGACCAAGTGACCTCAGCCACTCCTCATGTGGCTTCCCCTCTAGGCCCTTCCTTATTTCCATAGCTCTCCTTTGGAAGCTCTCTAATAGCCTAAAGGGCTTTCTTACATTGAGGTAACCAAAAGGTGAGTAGCTGTGTAAGAGTGCCAGAGGAATGTTCCCAAAGAAGGACAAGCCACACTTTCAGGGGGTGTGAGAGACCTACAAGCACCAGCCACCAGCACCCTGGGAGCTCAGAGCCATGTCACCACCTCTGCCCAGCTGGGAGCCACAAGCAGGGGGAGAAGTTGCTGGTACCCAGGCTGGCACCACCAAGGGATATATGGTGGGAGCAAGAAGAGAGCCATGTGGATTTTGCAAGAAAGCTGAATTAATGCTATCAGTGAAAAGCATAGCACACACCTACTGAAAAATGAGTTTCATTAGTTGTAATACTTAAAGAATAACTTGATGTTTTCTTTGTCTTTTTCATAATTTACAATCTTAATGGAAGCTGGGGTGTCACATGTTTATTAAGTTATCATGTTTAGTGACCTGAAATAATGGAGCAGTTACTTAAACTGCAAAGGATTAGAAGGAAATTACCTAAACTTAACAGGAGAGACAGTGAACCTACTGTTGTAGCAGATTGATTCCTGCAGAATGTCCAGTCAAAGCAAACTGCTTCCAATTGTTGCAGGAAACAAGATACCTCGTATTGAACTGGATGACAAGTAGGAGTGGAGTGATAGTTCTGTTTCATGAGACCAATAGAATGATCTCAGCAGTCAGATTTTAGATCATCTCCAGAGGTTTAATTTTAAAAATTCCTTCTGTCTCAATGAAGACAATGCATGCTAGCATGCTTTGCAATTATGTCAATACAGAAATATGGCACGGTGCTTGTCTGACTCTAGCAAGTGTAACTAAACTGATAACGACCAGCCACATCAGCTGATTACACTGTTAATAAAATAATTGATTAAAATATTCTTCATGTCCTATCCTGTTTTGGAATATTTAATAATGTGATAAAAAAATAAATCTTAAAATGAAAATTAAAAAATAGAAATTGAGATGAGTATTTTCAAGATGGGAGAGGTTTGAGAAAGCTACCTAGGTAATTTTCTGAAAAGACCAGAGAAAGGCATGAAGTGAAACTAATTTCTCAGCAAAGCCAAGGTTCCTAATACTTATCACAAGTTGATTTGCAATGCTGCATTGGAAAAAATAAGATGGTTGATGAAGGATTGTGAGCAAAAGTCTTAATTTCTAGTTTTGAATCCTCATTGCTTGGGCCAATATGATTTAGGACTCATAAATCCTGGCAAGAGTAATCATTGTTTGATCTCTATCCTGTAACTTATTCTCTTGTTTACACTTTTCCTAATTTCTCATGAATCTAAATGCATTATTCTGTAAATATTCCCCAGATTCAGATTCTCCTCATGTCATACTTTCAGCCTCTACACATACTCAGCACATCATCTGCAATTCTTCTCTGTGGTTTATTTCCTCTAATCATATGATCTTAGGACTTTTCTAGACCAATTTCTGTCCCTTACACTACAATGAAATAGCTTTCATGAGTCTCCAGAAATCTGTTCTTAGCTAGATGTCAGACCAACATCCTCTTTGAGCTGACAGGCACTTTCCACGTAGCCAGCACTGTTTTTCTTCATAAAACATTGTCTACTAAGAGCTTTTTCTCATCCTTCTGGTATTACTGTAACCTCTGTTCTGATTCATTCATGAGGATTCAGTGAGATATCTTCTGTCTTGCTCTCCTTATCTCCACATTAGCTCTGTATAATCTCATTTGCAAGGACAGATGCAGCTGCTCTCTCTGTGTTGGTGACTCCATAATTTTCCAGTTACTATCTTTAAGATAAACTCTTTCCTATCCTTCCACTGTACCATTCATTCCCCTAGCCTTGACAATATTTCTTCCAAATACTTCTGGAGAGATCATTTATTTGGCCTGACATGATGAACATATCCCTGTTTCTTTGAATTGCAGCATGCATTTGCTTTCAAGGCCTTGTGTTATCTATCTGTGCTCTATTTATCATCCCTTGGCACCATTCAGCATTGCTACATTGACCTCTGTCTCCAAAGTTCATATGATAAGAGCTTCAGTTGTCCTTACATTATATTTTGAAATATGCTTTGGGGTTGCCTCCTTTTCACTTTGTAGAAATTTCTGTCCTGTCTTATTATTGTCTATAATTGTCCATTTGTTTGATATGATGCCGGCAGAAAAACCTTGATCAAATCTGGGCCCCTGACTATCTGATTGCTAATATCAATGTCCTCTTTCTGTCTGTCTTTAGCCTTAGATTCTATTTCATTTAGTATTGAGGCAGAACCTGTCCTTTTGTTTAAAGGTTGTAAAACTTAAAATAATGAGGCTTTTTTTTTCCACAACAGCACCTTCTGATATAAATGACAATACAATTAGGAATTACTACAGTCGAAGTGCTACCTAGAAACATACCACTGTGCAATGTATCAACCAGCTCTGTAGCACAAGATATTATTTTGAAAGCAAGGAATTAAAATTCTTTCTCGTATATACTCTATTTCAAAATAATCTATTGCTAAACTTGTCTATTTTCTGAATTGCCTAGTAACAGTTGAGAAAGCAGATAGAGCAGACTCCAAAAAGCCGTGACCCTATCCCAGATTGCAAAACTGCAAACATGTGTTTTTTAAAAAAGGAGAAATAAACAAGTTATTAAAACATTTTTCAGATCAACGTGGTATAAACACAAAGCAGTTGTTTTGTATGGACAGAGTATAAATACTGCAGAATTCTAAAAGCAGATACTGCAGGAAGCCTACATCCATTTTCCCTATTTTGATTCTGACTGTATTGTGTGTTATACTCACACTTGAAGAGTATTACAGACACTTAATAATACATTACTGTAGCTGTCCTAGAGAAGAATTTGTCAGGATGTTGATCTGAATAAATCTAATGGACAAGAAATTGAATGTGATTATTTCTTAGATAGTAAGTCCAACAAGAAAGACAATGTAGGGGTTTTTAGTAATTCTAATGTGTGATTTTTGTAGACTTTTGATCCAAGGAGGGAGGGCAGATGGAAGATATTTATCACTGCAGAAGTTGGGCTGGGACAACAAACTCACCCTTATTTGTTTGGTTCTTTATAAAAGAACCAAACATAACAATGGAAGTGTACAAGAAGCGAGTGCCAGCTTATGCAACTTCCTGAAACTGGCAAATCAGAAGAGAGGTTCTACGACCATATTCAATTTGGCACAGGAATAAACATCCTGAACACTGTGAGGAAATCACAGAAGCTAAGCCAAAACTCCATTCATGGGGTTCATCTTGCCTATGTTTTCCTGTCCAGATCTCAAGTGTAAGCTATTGTTTATGGCTTCCTGCAATAGTCAATAGGTAAGGAGAGTGAGAGAGGCTTCCAGAAAGTAATTCACTCCACCTGCACAACACATTTGGTTCTGAGTTTAAAGCCCTCCTCCACCACTAGGAGATAAATCTAGGTAAATATCTAAATTAGATGTATATTATCATGGGCTCAAAGTGAGATGAAAATTGTTCTATGTACCAAGAAGCAGACAGTTTAGATTAAATTTTGATCACAAAATCAACAAATGCAGTTTCCCCAAGTTCTCTCTTGCTCTGTTTGTTGCTATATTTAGTGCTTAATACATATTTAATACCTGGTACATGCATGTCATGTTTGTTTCGTTCCAGATACTGACACCATATCACTGTTGTGGGTTACCAGCCTCAGTTACTCTACAATCAGAAGAGGCATCCCATCATAACTGAAAACATAACTACTGTAGGACAGAGATCTGTGACTAACCCATTAAGTCATTCAATTTTGGAGCAATGTGTCACTGCACAATAGACTATTAACTTCTGCCTTCTAATTTTTTGGAGAAGATATCTCAACCTGTTCAAGTCAATGAGATATGCATGCTTTACAGGCATTATTTTAAATATTTAATTTCTTTACCTAACAACCATGAAAAAAAGCCAATTGGATTTCTTTTGAGAGGTCAAATAGTTAATAAATTATGTTAATTAGACATGCAGCTGAACTTTAAAACCCAGTCTAGAACATCTGTATTAGCATGATTAAAATTTAAAAGGCCACTCTCAGCAACAATCTAAGCAGGTGCAATGCTTCCTTGCATATGGAATAGCTAGAAATGTTTTTAACAGATGCTGCCAAACATTGTCCTGCCTTTGCAAAAGAGCTAATGGAGTTCACACTGGAAACCCTTAGGCACATGTGCTAAATTCAATCTGACTGCTGAATAAGTTCTCATTTCTTCAATGAGAGTTTTCAAGATGGTGGTGTCAATCCTTACGATTTAAACCCAGGTGATTTTTCTTTATTGCAGGGTTGTATTTTAAGATTTTATGAAAAATATTAGTAACTAACTACTGGAGAGTGTCATACTTCCTCTTTGCTAACCAGATGTCCATTAGCTCATATCTACGCCTCTTTCATGTGACTAAGGACTTTTAGTCGGTGCAGCCAAAAGAAGCCTACAAAAATAAAGGAACAAATTGTTCTGCAAGAAACAGATTATTTTTAGTATTTAGATCTATGTTTATTATTATGTCTGTATCATTCACCTCTCTGCTTTAACCCTCTTGATACTAAAAGCTTGGATCCATTTATAAATTACCTGAACGCACAGACAGAACGCAGATTAGTAAATGTACTCAAAGAGTTGACAAAATTGGCACCATCCGATTCAGCCTAATGTTTAGTGTGTTTGCTGAATAGCAGTGTCTTCTATGTGAAGAAATTACATAATTTCTGTGGTTTACATTTTATTTTTAAAAATTCCTAAAGCAGTGGTTTGTATTAGGGGATGAAAAAAATATTTCAGATAAAATCATAGTCAAAACAAATTTTTATCTCAGACCTAAATTAAGTCTGAACTAGAATACTTTTGAATTCAAAGCAGTCTGGAAACTTCAAAAGAAAATAAAAGAATACAGTTTTCTGCCTTTGTTGTTGTTTTCTGAAGAAAAATTCAAATCACACAGCCCAACTTAGTACCAAATTACTCAATATCTCTTTGTCTGGTGACTTCACGGGAACCAGGTTAAGATGGCCTCAAAATATGTGATGCCAGTCAAGTAGCTTGGACATACTGATTCCTCTGTGTTATTATGGCATATCCACACATAAAAATATTATCTTATCAAGGTTGAGAAAGCTTTACCATTCACACCAATGTGATCAGGATACTATAGTTGTCGTTTCTTGGCTAAATGCTGCCAAATTTTATAATCACAAGAGGGACTTTTTTTACTGGTATACATAGGGTAGTCACTTTTATGCATTTCCCACTGCTATTGTCTTTCACTTAATTTCATATTTCTGTGTTCTTACATCCTTTAAAAAAAAGTATATTTATATCTATTTTATCAGTTAAGGAACAGATGCACTGAAAAGCAAAACAGCTGGCCTAAGATCAAAAAGATTGTAAGACTCAATGGCACACAAACAAACAAACAAACAAATGAACAAACAGGCAGGAACAAAGACCCAGATTAGCCACAGTCAATTTCATGTTCCAAGAAACTGGTAAATTCCCAAAATCATTGCAGCAAGATATTCAACAAGTGAAGTTGCTCTTAATTCTTCTGGAAGACTTCAGTGACTCAAAACATAACCCTGAAAACTACAAATGTTGGTCTGTAAAAGATTTTCAGAATGGGCCAGCAAATTACACCATCAGTGATTTTCAATGATAGAAGACTTGTATGTTTTCAAGTAAGAAATTACACTTCATAATATATACTGAAATTATGAAGAACCAGTTACCTTCCAAGTGAAAATTCTCAAATTCTAGGATCACCAGTGACTGTGGTCCCTGATCTATAATATAATTGCAGTTCAGGTTGTTATCATACTGACTAGGGTAGTTTGGAGAGACAATAAGACCTTCAGGGCTGGTGAAATTTACTCCACATCCTGCAAACAAATAAATAAAGCACAGTTATAATCCAGGTGATAATACTATTCTGGGTTTACAGTAAGAAACCCAATAATGTACACAAGCACCTCATCTCTGCTGGTGAAAAAAAACATGGAGAGTATCATATACCATGATGGCAAAAGCAGGTCTTACACATACCTGGAGCAGTATCCTTGGGAAGTGTAGAGCCTTCCCACCTAGAGTGTCACACTCTTGGATAAGATCAGGCCATAGCCCCACAGCCCCTGACCAGAAGGACACAGCACTGCTGTTTTTGGGGGTGTGGAGCCTACACATTTCAAACTCCCTTAGTACATACAATGTGCTTGAATTGGAAGGGGGTTATTGGGGCACAGGAGCAGTTCAGCCTTATTTGAAAATGCCTGTATTAGTGTAAGTGGTGCCATTCCTGTTTCATGCCTGACATCCAGGAGAATGCAGTGTGCCATAAGGCCACCTCTGGATTGCTTTGCTATATGCAGAGGCAGGAAGGGTTTACTACCCAGAAGTTTTCAGGCACACAGAACAGTTAATTTTCATGGAGCTCCTTTGGATCCTAATGACTTGTATGGCCTTTGTTTCTCTTTTTTAAGACAAAAGCTTAAAAGAATGCAGTGCACAGTGAAATTATGGTAGAAGATTAAGAACAGGCATATGCAGCCTATGACTGTCTCCACTAAGAGATTGTTAGGTGTTACTGAC